>VZSF01004956.1:237938-299160 GCA_013398295.1 Chionis minor
ATTTCATTTTATTTCATTTTATTTCATTTTATTTTATTTTTCTCCATGTTTTATCAAAGGACAGCAGTCTTTTTCCACAGTGATGAATGAGTGGTTTTAGCTATAAAATACTCCCTAAATCTTTAGTTTGAAATATTATGTTGTTTTGGGGATTTATAGGCTTCTGCAGAAATGTCATCAGAAGTATTTATAAATGGAAAAAAATGAAGAGAAAACATAATTTAAATTCGGTCCCTCTACAAATTAAAAATGTTTGTTATTGCTGTAATATACGGCAAAATATTATCAGACATATGGTATTGTTATGTGAACCATATGCCTACATCACTTGCAGAGCATATGGTTAGAGTTTAAAATAAGCAGCATTATAAAAATATGATGGGCTTTAAAAATATATAATTTATAACAAACAACCTTTTTGTTTTGTTTTGTTTTTAGAAAACAGGTTTTTGCAGGAACATGTCTGACAAAATTTCCTCCTTCCAGCTATTGAAGGTGTGTAATATTATGAGTGCCTCTCGTCTGTTTGGCTGCTTCCAGCTCCGCTGGGACCAGTTGAAATTATTTCATGTCATAACCAAAGTTTAAGCAAACATGTTTTGCTGAGAAAAACCCTGATGTTCTAAAAGACAGTGGATAGTGTTCACAAGTACTGTTACATGATACTAAAGAGGATGGAAAACACTTTACTGTTTGTCATGGCCTCCTGTTTTGGAACACGAACCCTCTCATAGATAAGTAACTGGGCAAAACTGTAAAGCCATCTCCTATTGCTTCACCCTNCCAGTTCTGGCTTGGAAAATGAACCTCCCTGTATCTACCATGGTTAAAGTCTCTTCCAGGCACAATTGTTCGTCTTTCTTATTTCTTATCATGTCACATGTCTACCCAAAGTCATTGACTTCACTGCTGCAATAAGGTCAGATTCATCCATTGTTTTGCTGCAGTGTTTGGCCACCAATTAAGTCACTGCAAAGTAAAAGAAGATATTGAGTTTTCTCTCCTTCCATGAGTTCATACTGAGGGACTTACTCTAAACTATTCTTCCTACTTTCACCTCTGCATGTGGGGTAAGTATCCCACAGGAGGGAATGACAAACATGGTGGTACTTGGCTCTGACCAGGATCCCTGTACAATAGCACAAGCCAAAAAAAAGGAGGCTACAGAATTATTCTCCTTTCATCTCTTCAAATGCAATTTTGTCTCAAGGAAGATGAGTCTTATACATGTTTGCTTGTTGTTCATCTCTCCTTTCCTTGTTGATTCAATAGACAATTAATCATCATATAAAAAAAGAAAGAAAAAAACCCTAAACACTCCAACACTCGGTATTTGAGGTGAGACAGTGGCAAATATGTATTAAAAAAGAAAGACCTGCTTAAGTACATTATAATTTTAATGTATACTGGTTTTACTATTTTTTTAATTTTATTTTATTTATTTTATTTTATTTTATTTTATTTTATTTTATTTTATTTTATTTTATTTTATTTCATTTTATTTCATTTTATTTCATTTTATTTCATTTTATTTTATTTTTCTCCATGTTTTATCAAAGGACAGCAGTCTTTTTCCACAGTGATGAATGAGTGGTTTTAGCTATAAAATACTCCCTAAATCTTTAGTTTGAAATATTATGTTGTTTTGGGGATTTATAGGCTTCTGCAGAAATGTCATCAGAAGTATTTATAAATGGAAAAAAATGAAGAGAAAACATAATTTAAATTCGGTCCCTCTACAAATTAAAAATGTTTGTTATTGCTGTAATATACGGCAAAATATTATCAGACATATGGTATTGTTATGTGAACCATATGCCTACATCACTTGCAGAGCATATGGTTAGAGTTTAAAATAAGCAGCATTATAAAAATATGATGGGCTTTAAAAATATATAATTTATAACAAACAACCTTTTTGTTTTGTTTTGTTTTTAGAAAACAGGTTTTTGCAGGAACATGTCTGACAAAATTTCCTCCTTCCAGCTATTGAAGGTGTGTAATATTATGAGTGCCTCTCGTCTGTTTGGCTGCTTCCAGCTCCGCTGGGACCAGTTGAAATTATTTCATGTCATAACCAAAGTTTAAGCAAACATGTTTTGCTGAGAAAAACCCTGATGTTCTAAAAGACAGTGGATAGTGTTCACAAGTACTGTTACATGATACTAAAGAGGATGGAAAACACTTTACTGTTTGTCATGGCCTCCTGTTTTGGAACACGAACCCTCTCATAGATAAGTAACTGGGCAAAACTGTAAAGCCATCTCCTATTGCTTCACCCTTAAACTCCTCTAGAAAGGTTGCGTTCCTTTAGGAAGATTATAAAGAAGCTCAAAAAGGGACAAGTCCTTTTCTTCCCATCTCCTCTGCCAACAGGTCACTGCCGTGATGAAAAGCCTCATTCTGTACGGGCTCATATAATGTTCCTGTCACCGTGGTGCCTTATGTTAATATTATTACTTCTTATATTTCCAGTTATATGTACTGATATCAAATCTCTTTTGTTGTGATTAGGTTAGTTCAGCTAAGATTTTATTAGCATTTAAATTCCATCACCATTGTTCACAAAATAGGTAGTTAATAATGTACAAACCAGGCAAACAAATAAAAATCTTTCTGTATTGTTTAATAAGCTACCTGATATTTTTGACATTTTTCAAAAAGAAGAATTTTCAACTTCAGTGCAACAATGCACCATTTGTTTCTACTATGTTCTTGTTTATTATACAGTTGTCAGGATTTTCATTCTCTCTCAGCCTATCCTTCTTTCTCTCTTCCTTTGTCTTTCTTCTTTTAGATTCTGTAGTATTGCTACAGTAAAAAAGAAAATATTGATAAATGAGACTTGCCATTAAGAGGAAGCAATTTGCAGCAGAGTGAAAAGTTATAACGGTTCTTTGAATTATGAGAAGGCAGTGATTCTTTTGAAATATAAATGTGTGTAATTATGTGAAAGAGTGCAAAACTATTTGTTTTCTGTTCCTTGTTTTATCTTTATGAGTTTTACTGTTAAGGTTGGACAACTGACAGTCTCTTCTGTTTGTTGGTCAAGTGAAAAAAATGGAAGAGAATGATTTGGATTAGCACATATTTTGTTTCATCTTTATTCTTCTATTAAAACAATTTAAAACTTTTTTGCTTTATCAAAATGATAGAGTTTTAAATATAATATTGCTTTTAAATTAAAATAGACGTTTTTTCTTCAGAATTGCTCCTTTTCTAAATTCACAGTTCAGCAAAACAACACGGATTCAAAACTCTTTGTCTACCACTAAATTTGTATTTATTTCATATGGTTTAAAAAAAAAAAGAAAAAAAGAGGTTATTCCAAATATCGTATTTACCTATGTGTAAGAAGACATGTGGCATAATATTATCCTTTCATTCCACTCCTGTCAGTTCTCAGTTTTCTCAGTCCAGCCACCTTCTCTTTGACTGAAAGATTCTTTCAATTTTAGTCCAGCTTGAAACTCAGTCTGGTTCTTTTACTCTAGAACACTTCACTCATCTCTCTTTTTTTGGTATTTTCTTGATTTCAGCCAAATCCTGTAGTTGCTCTTTTTAAAGCATTGCTTGTTGTTAGGTTCCACTGCCAAGTCATTAAAATGAGAATCCTTTAAAGGCCTTTCACGGGCCTTGGAAAAGGTCCTAAACATATATTTTTTGGGGAAAAGCGTGCAGAATTCTGCATGGAGTGTTTAGATTTTATACAAAAGACATGTAGGCTGCTTTCTCCATTCCCTGCTACACAAAAGAGTAGATGTAAAGGCATGGGCCTTACTGTGCAAAAGAGGGGGCAAATTGTCAAGAATTTAAAGACACATTCTTAGTAAAATCTTACCAGATCTTCAGAAACAGCTTAAAGTGTGGGGTTTTTTTTTTAACTTTTTTTTTTTTTCCTGATCCATATAAATGGAAAGGTAAAGTTGTCAGAAATCCAATGAGAAATACAGGGTAAACTTCTTAATCCCCATTCCTAGACATCTGGTATTAATACACGGTCATCCAAAATGGTTTGACAATTTGGCGTTTTTCCATTAACACTAATAGTATTTGGGGTAACAAAAGTGTCGGTTCAAAATTCTGGGTGCAATACAGAAGGGAGAAGACGCTCATTCCATATGCATATGTTCAACCGCAATGTCTATTTACCGCTTGGTCCAGTGACAATCACAGCATTATAACCGCGCTCGCAATTGCAGGCACAACATGGTCAGGATAAATATTGATGAATTAGAGTGAATTGAAGGGGGAAGGCAGCTTGGGTGTCATCCAGCAAGGATACACATGTAAGGATGACTTTGTGGAAAGGGCATCTGGGAAAAAAGGATTTGTGATTTGCTTTTCAGTACAAATTAGGAAAACAGAACATCGCTTCCTCCTTGGGTGTATGGGTAGATGGGCGGCTGTCACATCAGCAGGCTCTGCCAACAAAACGATAGGAAAAAATATAACCCTAAAACCTTCAGCAAATCAGCAAGGTGAGGCGTAGTTTTCGTCTTTCATTTCAGTTTTCCAGCAAAACAGACTAGGTTACAATTTCAAGTGAAACACATTGCCCTGTGCTGTGTTACGGTGTATTGCATCACACCAGACGATGCTTCACATCAGGGTGCCTGTGTTATCATCCTAGTCACCTCACATTGGAAAATGCCATATCACGTTGGAAATTTGATTCAAAAGGAAGACCGTTTTTAGAGATTATATTAATGGAAAGTGAGCTGACAAATCAGACTACTTTTTTAGGTGTGGCCTGATATCAGCATAATGCTTTTAACCATAAAAAGCTGCAGAATTATTTGCCCATCAGAGGACTATCTTTACCAAGTGAAGCTTGGAATTTTTTTTCTTTTTCTTTGTTTTTTTTTTTTTTTTAATCTATTACCGTTTTTATTCAGGGATTTAAAGAGAACTTTTAAACCAGAAAATTATTTTCTCTGTACCTTTCACTATCTTTTTGCATCCCACCCCCATCAGAAAATACTGTCACAATTCTTATTGCATCAGAAGCCTAAGTAATACTTTAGATGTTTTTAACTATCCTCTTGCTTTGGCAAGAACAGTAACATTGTGTTCCCATAACATTTACCCTCCTCTTCCTGAATTTCTAACCCCAATGGAGCAGAAGCAAACTGGACTTGGGAGAACTACAGGCAAGTTCCTCTAAGGCTCTTTGGTCAGAAAGCAAAGAATTAGGTTTAAATATTTGAGTTCACAATGAAAATAGAAGTCTCCAGTTGCCATCTAACTTTAAAACTCACCATTTTCTGTTTCAGATTGTCTACATTTCCTTCCTACTCAGAAAGAAGAAACCATGTTTGATAGCCTGTTTGACTTAAGTAAAATAAAACAAGAACAGGGCTGATAAGAAGTGTCCATACATTAGAGAATGAAATATCCTTCTTGTGTGAGGTGCTCACCACTGCACAGAAATATGACTGGACGCATCAGCGTACCACATCTTTACCCCCATGCTTACACAGCATCCCTTCCCCCTCTTAAATGTCCTGGCCTGCTGAATGCACCTTGAACAATACTGAGTATTAATTTTCTGTGTATCATCAGATCTTTCCTGCAAACCTATGACAAGAAATTGTTAATATTCTATCAACATTTTACACAATTATGCAAAACATTATGTGTCACAGACTCATTAGTTATGTCTTGCTGAAGAGTAAGACGATCCTTTTTGTTTTGCTCCACCTCCTTCACCCAGGTGATCATCTCATATACTTTCATCTATCCCTCTATTGCTTTATAAATTAAGTTTTCTGTCATTTTCAGAGGATTAGAAAGAGTTGCCCCCGACTGTGTGGGCGAGACTTGCCTTGCAGATTTCAAGTAACTTACGAGATCACATGGGCAGACACTGGATTCTGTAAAATCTTCCCCAAAAGTGCTCTAACCTGAAATAACGGGAAAGGAAAAATAAACAGCTGCTGATTTCTGATGCTGCTGGGTGCTGCTTTCCCTGCACCTGGAGCTGCATCTCAGACCACAAAGAAGTGTTCTCTGCATTGGTAATGGCAGCAACTGTTGAAAGCAGTTAGAGAGACAGTGAGTTCAAAAGCTGCAAGCTGCATTCTTTCCAAGCAGAATTTCCTGATACAATTAAAATCCACCCATTAAACATTCTGCAGTGTTTTGAAATTTGCCTATTTCTTGGCAGAAAAATAGCCACAATGCACATGCTATAGGAATAACTAGTCAGATTCAAGAGAGAATGAAAATGAATAATTTAGCTAAGGCAGTTGTCATTGTTGGGTTAAAAAGCTCTTGAAAAATCCCATAAAATGTAAAATTCAGGTAGATTCCTTTTACTACGACTTCCAGAAAATAGGATGGTTTTAATTTCTGAGCATGATGCATTGCCCTTTGCAGTGTTATGGCAGGTTGCATCTGATCAGTCACACTGGATTACATTGCACATCAAAGCAAATGTTATCATTCCAGTCACATCAGATTAGAAGATGACATATCATGTTGGCAATTTGAATTCAAGTCTTTTGAAGGGTAATTTTCGAGTGTGGGATTAAAATATTCATCCCAGTCAAAGGTCAATAGGTACACTTCAGATATCAAATGTGCAGTATTTGGCACGTTTTCCTTCCTTTTTATGCTGGGTTGATGAAGCCAGATGCAACAGAGGCGAAGGTGGGAGAAATAAGGCAAGAGGACACACATTTTAAACATCAGTGTCTAAACTACAGCTGAAAAATGTGTGCAGCAAATGGAGAAAGAAAACTAAATGCTCATAGCACAAACTTATTTATGGAAGATATGTGATCACAGAGAAATTAAAACCAAGGGACTAATATGATTGTGCAATGATCATTAAGAATTGTGTTGCACAGCCTGTACCATAATACATATACATACATGTGTCCTCTTTGTGTGCTTATGTCAGAACTCACCTTTCAGCTTCACGTTTATAAACTCTTCCATTTGAAATAAATATTTGGGCTACTGGCAGTTGGAGGCAGAACTTGCAACCCAGAGATGGAGAAACCAGAACAGCTTTCATTGTCCTTTGTCTCTCTTAATCCTGGGCTGCTCTGCCATCTCCAGTGTCGTTTAGATATCCCAAAAGGTGACACAGAAAATGTTATCGTCTCTAGACTCTTGTTTTGTCCAGAATGCCTAACTATCCCAAATATGTAACTGCTCATCTTGCCTCCTGAAGGTCCTTCTTTAGTTCTTTCTTTTTCCCCAGAAGAATGAAAGGATTTTACGTTCTTGATTTAGTAAATTCTGAAAAAAAATAAAAATACTGTGAATTAGTCACAGAGTCATTTTGGTTGGAAGAAACCTTAAAGATCAACCAGTCCAATCCTCTACCTAGCAAGTTACCACTGAACCATGTCCCTCAGCACCACATCTACCCATCTTTTAAGTACCTCCAGGGACGCAAAGCTTCGAGTCATGCCAACGTCGTCACCATCCCCTTGGTCCTCCCTGTTGCTGTATGGGCAGCCGTGTAGTGAGGCTTCAGTCCACCAAGAACCTTGTTTGAAAGGTCTCCAAAGATCCATCTGTCACTACAGGTGTCAGCATCTTCCCATATAACGTGAGCTTTTCTGTGTCATATGAGTCTGCTCCATGTCCATAATGAAACCCATGAAACAGGGGATTTCCTTTCATTTCTAAACTGTTTTCCTAGGGCTGTGAGGTATCTGGAAAAGCAGCTGCTGGGAAAGTAGTATACATGTGAAGCATAAGGTCAGGTGAATTGCATGCACTCACCACTGGTTTGTTCACTGATGCTCAGCAGATGCTGTCCTGTCTCTTGAACATACCGTTCCCATGCATCCAGGAATGTTAAAAGTGGTTTGATTGTAGATGGATGGAGTCTGCCTAAATCAAAGGGATTTTACATGAACCTGGGGAATTACCTAACTTGAAAGCAATGTTAGGGCTGTATTATTGCTGTGAGTCTTGAGGGTGACAAGAAGTAAAATCCCACGGAAAGCTGCCTTTTAAAGATGATGCTGGCCTCCTCTCCACTTAGTCTGAAGAAAGAAATATAGCTTTTTTACTACCTTTTTTCCCTTCTAAACCACTGATGTTATATGTAATTATATAATGTAAGAAAGTGTAATAAAATCAGATGCTGCAATGTGACACAGAATCATAGAACTGCTACTTGGAAGGGACCACCAGAGAACATCAAGCTCAGTCTCCTACATAAAGCATAGCTATCATTGACACTAGATCAGAACAGCCTTGAGTTACTCTTAAAAAAACCATAGCGTTGGGCTGCTAAAACCATTTCTCCTAGAGAAGGATCACTTGTGGTTTCCTTTTTCACTGCCATGTTCTGGTCAATGTAAGTGCTATGTTAGCATTCCCTTCATGAATAAAGACTGCAAGCTAGGAATTGAATGTTTCTGCTGATGGGATTACAATTTACTTTGTGTCTTATTTCCTTGCAGTGCCTTCCCAATCCCACTCCTATTTATTTTAATCTGCTGTATTTGTCAATACATGTGACGGGAAAAGTGTAAATTTCCCCCCCCCCCCCCCCCCCCGTTACAATTCAGAGAAAGAAACATGAATATTTTGATCATGGAACATTTTAACTAATTTTTTTATCACTACTGTGATTCAGTTCAGTCCACTGGTAATATATGCTGTGTTTTATTAATTGGTTCTTGGCAACTAGCCTGCTTATTTCCATTATAATGCCTTTTTTATCTAATAAACATTTTGATAAAGCTAAGCTTATTTTAATACGTTCTCTTATCACAAGACTTCAAGTTAACACTAGTCTGTTTCAATGCGAGGTTTTGAATCCTTTTCTGTCCTTTGTTATAGCTCTATAAATCCAGAGTAAAATCCAGTTCAAGAAGATCAGATGCTGTTGTACGGATTGGAAGTCCATGTCTAGACATATATAAATCTTTATGCTAAGCATGAAGCGATGTTGAGTATGACTACCAGTAATTACAGTTTCGCAGATTCACTGGAATTTAATCTGAAACATTTACCTACTCTTAACTGTGAAGAGGTTGACATGGAGAGATAGAACCTTGTATTTGCCAAAAAGTTACAGACACAAATTTCGGACAGGCTTCTGGGTGCACACACTCTTCACCAGCGTGAAAAAGAAGCGTGATTCCTCTTCTAGTTTTGTGTTTTTCCCCACAAGGTTCAACTGTTCCTGCTCCATGTTTTATTGGTTATTTTCAGGGCTTGGAATGTTTGTGGTTCCAGGTGAATTTAAATGCTGTTGTAATTATTTTGATGCCGTTCCAACTAAAGTTACTGTGAGATTTTCCTCTCACTGTGGATTATACTGTATTTTTTCAGGACAGAGAGGCATCTCTGACAAAGGAGAAGTAATTTGTTTTAATCACTGCATTTCTCACAATATATGTATGCAAACCTTCTTCTATTTCAGCTTGAAATGTTTGGTGATTGGTTTTAGTTTGCCAGTATTTATTCTCTGACCTGTGGCTAAGTCATTCTTAGAGTTTGGCAGAAGGATTGTCTGGTGCCAAGTGAATATTCATTGGTTCCTAGATATTCTTGAAGTATCTCTCTGTGAGTAAATTTAGTATTCTAATCCCAAATTTAGTATTCTACTCCCCAGTTAAAGACAACAGGTAATCTTCAAGCTCACAATTACGTGCTTCATTCAGCTTCATGTTTTCAGTAAGCAGGGAAGATATAAAAAGAGGAAAACAAACATTTTGTACAATTTTTTTTATATTGGTATTTATTCACCTTGTATTCATCCAAGATCACCATAATGTGAGCAGTCTAATTTTTTAGATTTGAAATTATTTGGGACTTTTATTTTTAATATAATTTTTAGTACTTCTGTAGAGATGCTATACATCTCTAGCATATAATAAAACAAGGTAGATGAATAGCGGTCTTATTGAATGTATGTTCTCCACAGAACACATAACACATCAAGTATCTACAGATACTTAAGAAACACGTTTTTATTTTATTATTTATTTTATTATATAAATGCATCATAGGTCTATCACCAATTGTATTGATATAAGTGTGTTTGTCATTTTTAAGTTTCTAAATTTAGGCAGGATTGTTGGAAGACATCTTCTAAGGTGTACTGAGACAAGTGACGAGTCCCTAACTGAGCCAAAAAATGCAGTGAGAAGTGCAGTCAAGCTCTTTTGGGAGGCAGCTGGTCCCTGGATATTCCCTCAAAGCTTCGGAAGCCTATGCTTTGGGGATACTGAGGATATAACTTTTTTTCTGAAACACCAATAAAAAACACTTCACAGCAAACTGTGCTCCAGCCCTGATTATCATTCAGAACTTCCTTTTGACTGTAACAAGTCATGAAAAAAGATGCCAAGATGTGGATAGTCTCTATTTTTCCCTTGCTTTCCCAAGTAGTGTATGAGAATGCAGTGCAATATGTACAGCAATATTTTGGGGGGGGGGGGTTGATTTTTTTTTTTAACTTTCAGTTGGTTGTTTCCTAGGTTTTTAGATGCTAAGAAGGAATAAAACACAATCAATGTAAATTGCTGGATTACCTATACAAATACCATTGCAGAAGTAGCCAGCTGTAGGCACCACGTATCTGTAACATTTTATATATTTATACAACAATAATTTCTCAAAATCCTGAAATGAACATCATAAACTGGCAAAGAAGCAGAAAAGTTTGCAGTCTTGTTGGAAGGTTGCCACAAATGTACTCTGGTGAACAGTGAGGGTAAGAGTAGTAGTGAATCTCTTTTATGGTGCTGTTATCAGGACATAATGTGCTGGTTTTATGGCATACCACCACAGCCAGTACCCAAACTGCCAATGGAAATATTATTTAGGATCTGATGTGAGATCTTGCAGTGCATCAGGAATTTAATTGGATCTTTCATCATTCCCATCTCTAACTGTCATTAGCTGATAATTGCTTATCCTAAAAGAACTGGGAAATTTTGTACGTATTTGACGGAGCTCAACGTGTACTCAGCACTTAAACAAAACACAACGTACTACATGATTGCTACGCTGGGGAGAAAAGAAAGAACTCTTTAGTCTCTTGATCCCCCGAGTGAAGTGTTTTCCTAATCTTTATAAATGTTCCTGTAAACTCACTGCGGTTTTTGTAGGTTTTTGTGACTTTTTTTTTTTTTGGTAGCAGCTAAAGGTGTAAGTGCAGTGTTCTAATAAACCATGGCCCCCACTAAGCTCATCCAGAGAGAGGCATATATGACCAGACATTCCCTTGAATCTTGCAGATGTTACTGTGATGAATATAATAAGGGAATCTGAATAGAATAGAGACAAATGAGCACATTTTTACTCTAAACATTTTACGTATCATTTTACTTTCACAGTAGGTGCTTTGAAGGTTCTCCTAACCACTGCTGTTATGTACTGCGCAGAAGGTCAGAGTAGATGATCATAATGGTCCCTTGTAGCTTTATAATCCATGAATCTATACTCCCGGGGAATTCTAAGTGCTAAGAAATCTGCTTAAAAACACAGAGAAAGGAATCAAAAATGGTTGGGAGAGGCCACCCCCCACCATCCCTCCTAATAAGGGTTCTGAGTACATAGATGGGGGAAAGTTGTGACGCAAATTATAGATGGATTTTTTTTCAATTAAGAAAGAAAGAAAAGAAGCTGGGCAATTTCACAACAGCTCATACACAAAGTTACTGACAAGGGGAACAGTAAGCGAAACCTTGGAAATATTGTAACAGGCAAATTGACTGTAGCAGACATGCATTTTGAGGAAAGACAATAGAGGGGAAAAATGCCTGATTGATAATTGTTTTGCTGCCAGATTCAGAGAGAGCTTGAAAGTTCCTGAAATACTAGCAAAAAAGCAAACAGTAGAATTATGAATAATCCTGAACCTATCAGATCATAGGCTTAAATTTCAACTCGAATGAAGCAAGGAAATAAATATCAGGAGCAAAATGTCCATTGAATAGCTGGTAGATAATGGAATCATAAGGAATGAGCAGCATGAGCTTGTCAGGAAAAAGAGATGGGTTTGTTGTTGATGGTAGAATTTTAATTTTCATACAAAAAAAAGGCAAATAGATTTTATAATCTATTTTTGCATGAATCCTGTCTCAGACAGTAAAAAAAAAAAAAAGAATCATTTCATATTAGCTGTCAAATCCCTCTCTCAAAATTAATTAAAAGTCTTTTGGATAGGGACACTGTCATATGGACTGAAAAGTGACTGAAGAGCCATTAACAAGGGATAATGATACACAGCAATGTATCAAGTTGTGGGGGAGCTGTCTGGTAGCACTGAAGGGACTAGTGCTAATTCCAGGTTTTTTTGACATCCTCATTAATGGTTTGAAAGTGGGAGTAAACAACAAGCTAATGAAATTCACAAATTATACTAAACTGGGAGGTGTTGCAAACACCAGTGATGGCACAAAAATAATAGGAAGGGACCAAGCAATGTTAGAAACATGGACATAACAGCAAAATGAGATTCAATTTGGAACAAGGCTATCTAATAATATATGAAGAAAAATAATCCAAAGCATAGCTATGATGTGGGAGAGAGAAACCTGGAAAGCAGTAATGCTTAAAGAACCATGGAGGTGGTAATGGGTGGAAAATTAGGCATGATTCTATAGAGTGATATGGCATTAAGGGAGGCCAATGAGCTTTTGGGTTTCATACAAAGAGGTGTCAAAGAGCGAGGAAATAATAATCATTCACAGCATAACACTCATGCAACTAAGCCTGGAATATTGCATTCAGTTCTGGGCACCGGTTTACTAGAAAAGTAAATGAGCAAATGAGATGCATTTCATAGCGGAGCAGCAAAAATGAACAAAAGATGAGGATTGAACATTTTAGGAAGAGAAAATGTAAAAGCTAAATACCACTGTGTATATCTTGGCCAAATGACAACAGAAAGGGGACATCTGTATAAAGGTTGTAAACTCCAAAGGCAAAAAAGGACTTGGGAAGGAACAAAATGGCAGCAATAAATTTAATAGAATTAAACTAGGAAATAAATTAAAAGAAAAAACTAGAAAACTGGATACCAGGAAACACTTGTGGGATTTAGTGGAGTTTTTACTTGCTTTTGGTTAGAAGAATTATTCTATGAAAATGGACATTCAGAAAAAAAAAAAAGTGTTACAATTTTATTAATTGTGCAGTTTGGAATTTCCTAGTAAAACATGTTTTTTGTTATGCTCTTGATTGCTGACTAAAACTCAGTTCCAGTATAATGTGGAGGTAAAGTAGCACAGGTTGCATTGTCTGGAACATTTTCTAAAGGGCTAAATAAATCAACTCTCCATGTTTTAACAGTCTATGCAAGTATTAGCTAAAATCAATAACTGGACAGATATATGAAGGACAAAAATAACAGAACGGATGAATAGAGCGCTCAATAACCAGAAATATAGGTAGAGAAAGGCACACTGGCTAGAGGGATGGTGAAGCAGAAAAGCTGTATTCACTCCTTCACCGAAGAACAAGAGAAGCACAAACTCTTGTGAAAAGAGAATTTTAGTCCCATCTGAAAATGTGGGATTTCCAAAGAACAACTCTTCCCTATCCTCATGCATAAAATTTGTTATTGAAGACTGTACCCTTTATTTGCTCCTCCCTTTCTAGAAAGGCATCAAATGAATATAAAATTTAGAAAGGAGAGATCTGGTTTTTACTGGTTTTGAAACTATCCTAGAAGTTTCTGTATATTGTGGTCAAATCATAACATGGTGGTCTAAGAAAGGAAATTTGAAAAAAATCGTTAAAAAATAAAAGCTTTCATTAAAATAAAAGTCTGTAAGGAGATGGATTAAGGTTACCTTATCCAGGGAAACTAAATTAAAAAGTCAAGATTTTTCTAGGTCTACATGTTTCGATACTGAGTTACAGAAGATTATGAAGAGACACCAGGCAAATAAGGGTGACAAAAAATACCAGCTCCCTGTAAGACAGAAAGAGAGCAGAGATGAAACAGGACTATGTGGAGGCAAATATGTAACATACTGCTATTAAGCAGGGCATTTTTACTTACATTTTGCTGTCTGGTATGACATCCCTTACAAGATTCTGCTTAGGAGCAGTTTCCACTGATGTTTGAGACATGCCCTAGCTCTTTCTGGTATTAATATTGTTTTATTCATTAGGAAATATTGTAAGCTGCTTTGAACAATTCGATCTGCTTGTGTGTTTTGAGCATCTCCTTCAATTCTCATTTCCTGGAGATGCTCATCCCCTCTGTCCTCCATACTAATCAGCTCTGCAGCTATTTTGTTGTTTACATACAATGTTTTGGGGTCAGTCAAAGTAAAATCATCTGATTTCTGGTTTTTTGGCTTGCTAAACTAATTTTGATATCATTTAAAACATAACAAATTTGTATACAAGGATCATACACAAAAACCAAAAAAACCCTGGGATATTGACAGAAATAATTTCCGGCCCGAGTATGTGATTGACACATCATAATTCAAATACAGAAATCAGTCTAGTTTTTCTTTTTAGTGTGCTAACGTGTCTTTGTAACATCTTTCTGCAGAAAATATGGTATAGTCAATGGTATAGTATTTTTCGTATGTGAGAAATGTTGCTATTTTGATACAACCACACTGTGACATTTAACCTTGTGCAGAAGGTTACAATGACACTAGAAGATGGTGAAAAATGGCTGAGGAGCAGGGCGATGACACTGTGGTGTGATATGATTTATTTTTTCCATAATTTGCTTTTCAGCTCTTCCTCCTCTTCTATTTCTCATGAGACTAACATGTTCACCTGAAGCAAATTAGCTAAGATACAGTTTCACCCATTCAAAAAGACAGGGCTAATTATAAGGGCTGTATGGCGAGTTCAGATGTTGTGAAGAATGTCTTAGACTCTTTAAAGCCCAAATATGTTGTGAGAAAAAGATTTTTTTGGAGCAATGGCACGAGCTACACAGGTATTTGTAGGCACATGTGCAATGAGCTTGAAGGGGGAGTCTCCGTTGCGGGTGAATATGAATGTTCAAAATGTAAGTTTTGTTTCATTTTGTCCATTGGTGACAAGACCAACACAACGCAACTGTAGAGTGCACAAGCCTCACAATGGTCAATTGTAAAGTTGTGTCCCCGGTAGGCAATAACTCTTTTCTGCCTTTTCTCTCTCCAGGAGGGTTTACGCAAGAACCCCAACATTGAGGATGCAGAATCTCTGTAGCCTGCACAGTACCACAGCCACAAAAACATCCTCTCTCTGTCCCTCTTTTTCTCAAGGGCTGTGATGGTTTTGGCTGGGGTAGAGTTAATTTTCCTAACAGTAGCTAGTATGAGGTTGTTTTGGATTTGTGCTGGAAACAGTGTTGATAACACAGGGATGTTTTAGCTCTCACCAAACAGTGCTTATACCGATGCAAGGCCTTTTCTGCTCCTCACACCACCCCGCCAGCAAAGGGAGGGGGGGTACAAGAAGTTGGGAAGGGACGCAGCCGGGACAGATGACCCCAACTGACCAAAGGGATATTCCATACTATATGATGCCATGCTTAGTAAATAAAACTGGGGAAGAAGGAAGAGTGGGACATTGAGAGTGGTTACGTTTGTCTTCCCGAGTCATCGTTACACATGACAGAGCTCGGTTTTCCTGGAGATGGCTGAACACCTGCCTGCCCATGGGGAACAGGGAATGAATCCCTTGTTTTGCTTTGCTTGCATGAGTGGCTTTTGCTTTATTTATTAAGCTGTCTTTATCTCAACTCACAAGTTTTCTCACTTTTACTCTTCTGATTCTGTCCCCCATCACTTTCCCTACTGGGGGAGAGTGAGCAGGCAGCTGGATGGTGCTTAGTTGCCAGCTAGGGTTAACCCACAACAAAGGTGTATATAGTGTTCTCCTAGAAAGGTGTAGCGTAGGGCCAATGAGCTACTCAGAGTATTTGCTACTTACCACTCTCCTCCACATCTCTATGAAGACTCAGCAACCAACTGTAGCCTCTGGGTTTGAATTAACAGATGTCATTCCTCAAATCAATAAAACTACTACATAGAGGCTGGATTTTCAGAAATCTAATACCTTGCAGAGATATAAGGAAATGTGGTAGGAACTACTTCAGGACTGAACAAACGTAAATCAAAGGTAATAGCTGCGTAATGAAGTGCACAGACATTCGACAAAAAATGTGGCAGCTAGACTACAGGCTGGTCTAGCCAGTAGCCTGCAGCCTTATAGAAAAATGCACAGCTATTTAAACTGTGGGATCATTAGACTCTATTAAATCTTAGTTTTTGTAAGGAATGGACAGCTATTCATAAGACAAAACCAAATAAGAATAATCCAAAGACAATGGAAATGTACAAGCTGATCAACCAATATTTAGCCATCAAAAGTCCAATGTATAACAATGCCATAAATCTAACTTTGCTCTTATTCACTTTCTGTCCCCTAATCTAAGAAGAGCATTAATCCTTTTATTCTTTTTTTGCTTTGTTTTTTGTTTTGTTTTTACTATATTTTAAATTATTCATACTGTTAAAAACCCCGTGCAAAAATGTTCAAGCCGTTTAGCTCTTTTAACTTCGAATCATTATGGCTGTAGAGAACAGAGGCTTCCATCAGGATTATGTCCTCATGCTGTTGTCCAGTAATGCAGATTTACTCCTTTATTGAAAAGCTTATATAATAATAGGTAGATTTGCAAAGGCACGAATTGATTTCTCACTTTTTTTCCATAGGTATTTAGAATGCTCTTCCTGAAAAACACTCTTGTAGTTACAGACATGTAGAAAGTATAATAGCTTGCACAGGGTTGTAAAGTGGAACACAGGTTGCAGGCAAGAACCTGGAGAACTCCGAGTCTTATGTACCATGGCCTGTAGAAGGATGCCACTTCAATTATTGCACCTTCGTGGCAGACTTTGGCAGGAATCCACTGATACACATAATATCTTTTCTTATAACTAACTGGCAGGCAATCCAGAAGGCAGAAAAGTGTAAGAAGTATTTGTTTGACTCATTTATTTGCAAATAAAAGGCAAACCAGAAGACTGACTAGTCCCACTGCTTATTGTCTCATCATTAATTTTTTTGTACCTTCTATGGCTTATAAAGAATTTTAAGGAAGAGAGGTTAGCAAGTTGATAATAAACACTCAAGGGACTGTACATTAGTTTTGTGGTCCAAGCTAAAATCTGAATAGTGGATGGAAGTGATAAGCTGTTAGAATGACAAAAACATAAGACAACACAAAGAGCGAAAGGACAAAGAACAATAATGAAAGAAGGAGTTAAGAAGGGTGAAAATACTGCACTGAAGGGTATTAACAATTCATTGCGTATAAGTTGCAGATTAGGTGGCTTGAGTTCTCATTTGTTTCTTACAGTCAGAATCTTATTACAGACAACAGGACCATGCCATGTATGCAAACCCAGTAATTTACTGTTACTCTAGTTGAAGTCTTACCAGTCTAATGGAAGGATTATTATTAGTTCAAATTATAGACGGTTAAAATTATGTATACACAAACTTTAGAGTACCTACCCCTTTCTCTGGTGATATGTTCAGCCCTCCACCGCTGTCATGGGTTTGGGACGGATTGGCCCAAGCAAGCCGAGCAACAGATGTTCCCTCTCTCCTGCCGAGCAGGAGAGAGAGAAGAAGAGAGACTAGTTTAGTAAGAACTAAACTACTTTAATGAAATATAAAGAATAAAATAACAAAAGAAAATAATGAAATATATACAAAACCGTATCAAGCTCCCAGGATGACAGTCAGGTCACCAGCAGGCACTGGGGAAGTCCCAGACTGGACTCAGTGACGGAAGGGAACTGGATCCAGGAACACACGGGTCGGAATCAAAGGCAGACGAACCGATGGAGTCCTCCTCAGACGCCGGCCATTGAAGAAGAAAAACAAGAGTCCCAGCAAGAGCAAAAGCCCAAGCAAGTCGGAGAAGAAGGTGAAGCCGTAAAACAGGAAACAGATAAAACNGTTTTCTGCACAATATGCTGTTAATTTCAGCAGTTAGAAGAGGCCTAGTTAGAAACCAGAGTTACTGAACAAAATTGGTCCTGTTTTACCTCAAACCAGGACAACCACCCTTCTGGGCCCTAAAGTCAACACCTTTCGTATGAGGAAGGAGGTTTACAGTAAGTCTTCGGCATCCCAAGTCCTTCACGGCATGAGTAAGGTGTTAAAATTTTACCATTTCTTTGTCTGGAATCTAGGCATGATTTTGACATGTTTTCTAGCATGTTTTATGCTTTTTTCTTTCCTCCTTTTCCTGCAAATCCACATTATGTCTGAATTTACTATAGAAGATGTGTGTTATATATGTTGGATACTTGTTCTTTGTTTTCTTAGTTACCCCTAACCTGATTTGCCAGTCTCCCACAGCTGTGGCCATTTTATAGGATCATAGAACCATTTAGATTGGAAGAGACCTTTAAGATCATCCAGTCCAACCATTGACCCTACTCTATCAGGTCTACCACTAAACTGTGTCTCCAAGCACCACATCTACGCAACTTTTAAACACAGCGGGGATGGTGACCCAACCACCTCCCTGGGCAGCCTATTCCAATGTTCCGTAACTCTTTCAGTGAAAAAATTTTTCCTACTGTCCAGCCTAAACTTCCCCTAGAACAACTTGAACCCATTTCCTCTTGTCCTATCGCTAGTTACTTGAAACAAGAGACCAGCACCCATCTAATACAACGACCTTTCAAGCAGTTGTGGAGAGCAATAAGTAATGACCAGTAACTGACCACAGCTGAGTTGTTTCAAGCCCTGTGGCACCTATTATCACCCTGGGCAAGTACTCACAAGGCCTCTTTTATCTTCCCATGCATGCAGTCCTCTACGCTGCATTTCATGACAGGGCTGTAGGTAGTTCTTCCTAGCCAGTAAGTTGTTATTACTGTCTTAGCTATAGTATACCTAACAATAGATACATAATTGTACCAAACAAAGCAAAAGCTAAACTGGAGTAGACAGTAGGTCATTAGGTAACTGGTATTACAAGCCAAGAAAATATTCAGGGAGGTCCAGACAGGCTTGATGTCTGTGGTGGTAACTTGGCCCAAAACCTGTCGCCTGTTACAAGTGATGGTAATGCCACACTTACTGGGATATGAGGCTGCAGTGGGAAAAAACCCAAGAAAGCGCAGACTGAAATACGAGGCAGTAATATGTCAGCTAAAGAGGAAAATTATCTTGGCAGCTGTGACTAGAGCTGAAGAACTGGTGAAGAGTTGATACCAATTACCAAGGACTGACAAGAGTCCCAATCATATTTTTAACTTTTTTGTGAAAAGAAAAAATTTTTAGTCCCAATATTAAGTGAAATGAACTGAACACTTTCTGAGTATTCACCTAACAGCTCCAGCAATCAAAATGCTTTCCAAAGAACTTCTGTACAATTTTCTAAGAAAACACTAAGTGGGAGTGGAAAACTCAAATATATGCTTGGAACAGCATCAATCATTTTATCAGTCTTTGGTTTTATTTGTCATTTACCTCTGTTAAGTATATAAAATAAGAATCTTTAAAAAGCCATTCTTTTTTTTGCCGAACAGACTATAATTTCTAATAGTCAAAGTTAAATCCTAGAAGAGAGGCATTTCCATGGTAATAAGTTGATGTTACTAATACAACAGCTTGTAGTGGTTCTTAAGGATATTTCAGCACTGCATTCCTATTTACACACTACAAAAGGATTAAATTCCTGCAAAACCGAGTCAGCAACAACAGTCTTATTGTGTTCAGGAGATCTAAAGCTTTTGGCTTGCAGGACAAACTTGGGTTATCTGAAAGAAGTGAAATTGCAAATATTGCATAGGATTTCTTTCCAATTTTATGTCTTAAAAAAATTGAGCATCATCAAGGCTTACTAGCATTAAAGCTGCTAAAATATAACCTGTTTTCACGAAAGCATTCCAATGTAACATGGAAAAAAATGATAGTATTTCATTGTCCCTAACAAGTAAATCATTTTCACTTGATTGGAAGAGAAAAAAGTGTTAATAAATAACTGGCAGTGGAGAAATTTTAGAAAGCCATTCAAAGAGGACATAGATTTTTTTGTTGTTAATTGTTTTTTGTTATAATCAGGTTATTTCAAGTCCCCTGCTGTATGCAGAAAAAAATTAACAATAGATGCAGTGTTATGAAGTTGGGTGAATGCATACCTTTCCAATACTCACCAAAATTAAATGACTCACACTCTAAAGATACTGATCAGATCATTAAAATGAAGAACTATTCATTAAGAACGTATTCTACCTCAAACGCTCCCTCGCTGCTGATATGAAGCTGCAAGATCACTTTAATTCTCACAATTCAATTTTCCCCTCAGAAAAGTAGAAAAATATTTACCTTGCAGCACAATGGAGACTCAAATAATTGTGACAAAAATGTATGTGGGTCCCAAGAGAGCTGTAGGTAAAGGGTGGTGTGCCAGTATTCAGTGCCATGCCCCCTGTTTCTCTCTTCTTTATAACGGGAGAAGGAAGAGGTTTGATACTGCTGATGACCAAATCTCTGCAAAGAGGGTATAATTTACATTCTCATAATGGATACAGCATCTATAAAAGCAATACTTTGATTTACCTTTATACTCCTGCTGAGAGAAAATGCAGTGACATAGTCTAAAGCAAACACAGAGCTAGGACTTCATGCAAAATATTTAGCAATCTTAGATGAAAGGTACTAAATAAATATTATTGCTATTATTACCATCTCTGGAGAGCAGCACTACAGGCCTTTTTGGAAGGCTGACTTCATGGAAAATCTTTGTCATTTCCATAAAAAATATTATGTTGGAAATTGGTATAGCTTTTATAACTTTATGGGGCTATAAAATGTGATGGTTCCAATATTAAACTGCAGTGAAAAGTAATGCAAACAATATAAAAAGTATACAGGAAAAAATCTATTTATTAATGATACAAAAAGTATTCGGGGAAGAAATCCATGTTAAAGGTTGGAGGGTCCAACAAGCGACTAAGGACTTTACAAATGCTGCTTTTAAATCTTTCCAAAGATGAAAGTAACTTACAAATGTTTCATTGCCATGGATTTTCACTCATTTCAGTTTAAGCATAGCTGATTTTGTGTCTTAACTGCACTAAGTACGCACGCCAGCAAGATAAAAGCTCTTAAGTGCATATTGAAGACTTCAGGAAGGAGAACCAGCAGGTTACAGAGATGAGATAGGAAAGGAATTAGCAGGTGGTTGGACAGGAGTTTCCAGCCTCTTCCTCTTGTCAAAGCTCATCCAACCCACCCTGTACCATTGCTTGCCATTGCCAGTCACTCACGAAATACCAGTCTGCTAAATTTAGTGGAGTTGCGCTCGTGGATTTCACAGAACTAGGGATCACGGCTGAACAAAAGACTAAATAAGCTTTGAGGTTTAGTAGTATCTTCTCATCTTTAAAGACAGACACCCTGTAAGAGTTTAATGGATTGCTCCTACTCCAGCAGATTCTATAGACATCTGTCAATTATATCGGTCACTATCACTAGACTCATTTCTTTACAGAACATGAATTAGAAAGAAAAATCTGTGCATCTAAAACCAAATCTGTATCCTCTGTTTCACTGTAATAATTCAAAAAAATAGCAGCCTTTTGATCAACCAGAAGAGCAGTTTATAATGCTATGCTCAATTTCCTATTACTAATATTTCATTCCCACCTTACACCACTGAGGTATATTACGGTCTTGTTTCCTTAAGACAAATGAAAAATAAGATTAGAAGCATTACAAGTGATTTTCTCATGAATCACAAACAAACAGTACAAATTCTTTTCCAAAGTAGTTTTCCTAAAACTTCTTTCACTTTTGTTTGTGCATATTTAAAATGAAATTATGTTTTGAATTACAAAACCTACTATTACAGGTGAAGTTCTAGTTGCTTCTGTAAATTAGTTGAAAAAGACTAAAACATATCTTAATTGATAAGTGACAAACTATCTGTCAAAGTAGCCTCTTTCGTTTACTGGTCCAAGTACAATACAGCAAGGCTCCCAAAAATATCACAAAATGGTTGACTAGCAAAATCATTTTGAGACTGGAGTTCAGTACAGTATTTCATTATAAAAATATCTGTATAAAACTGGTGCTTTTTAATTCTAGACTGATCTGATCGCTGAAGCATTGAAAAAGCAGAGAAATTATCAGATCATCGTGCCGGTAGACAGGCTTGAGCCAAAGACAGCAGTTTGCCATGAACTTTGGTTTTAAAACATGTATTTTAAAACCTGGTTTCATACCAGTAATGCTGGGTTTAAATCACATGATTCTGAGCTTTGTAAAATTTAAATATCCTTGTTCCTGAAGGTTGCATTTACACAAAAGAGAAGGGAAGCTACTTTTTATCACTTATTAAGGTTGCAGCTTTTAATTTTAAAACCATAAGTGCAACAAAATAAGTATATTGCTCGCTCTCAAATACGCTATTTATTTGCTTTTATTAGCTAAGTTTGGTGCCCCATTTTACATGGTTCCAAAGACTGATACAACCGCACTTGTAATTCAGACAATCTTTTAATGTTGCTTTGGTCTTGATATATATCAGAGAACAAAAGTACTGAGATACAGTAACGTCACATTAATCTTCAGGTGTTGGTTTATCTTTCAAAAGATAAATAAAGGTAGAATGAACAAAGGTAACTTAGTAGACAAATTTTCATATTGAATATTTAAAAATGTCCAGTGTGGTTGGTTGCTGTGATATGATGTATCATAAACAAGTAAACAAATCTAGACTTGCCTCAGAAATATTTTTTTCACTCAACCTATAATATTTAGTAATGTGGAACATATTGCGATAACTGGTAAGTAAATTAGGCAAGAGTTCTCAGAAGACATAGGGGTTTAGGCTGGTGTTAATTGCTAGTCTGAGCAGAACCTGAACATCGTTGACAGTTTAAACCTAAGCTGTCATGCGTGTTTAATGTGTCTCTTTGGGATGGGAGTAGAGTAGCTCTGCAGCATTGACTGTCATGATCTTTTGGGGAGCTATTTCATTTACTTCTACAAGAAGGAGAAGGACAAAGAAGAAATACCCTGTGGGATTTGCCTTGATGTAGAATCAAGGTCTTTTGCAGAGGTTACAAACTTGCTGTTCATCCATCTTTACGGAAGACCAGGGTGGAGGGTAATAAAAAAGGAAGTCCTAAGAAAGGAAAGACTCCTTTTTGTCATCAGGCTTGTTTTGTCTGAACTTCTCCTGACCTGCCCACAGCTTCATTTTCTTTGGCTTAGCTGTGCCGAAGAAATTGGCTTAGCAATTTCTCTAATTGACCAGGTGTCTAAGGTTAATTTCTTTTACTTCTGTTTAGCTGTGTATGTTACAGCCACAGTTTTATACAGACAGCAGTAACGAAGAGTTGTTGTAGGTAGAATGAGTTATTTACCACCCGAACACGATGTTTTAGTGTAGAGATGTATAATGTTGGGAGCCTTGAGAAGCTCCAGGGTGTGGTGTGAAGGAGTAAAGGCATGGGGTGATAAGGGATGGGACACAGGCTTGACAGTGGAGACCAATAGATTTACTAGCAGTCAGTGAAAAAAATATAGAAAGCTGGACATAACTGATTCTAGGGGTAAGAAAGAAAACAAAGAAATAGTATCTAACATACATAAAGGGCACCGTATACAGCAAATTCGGATGTAATCTGGAACTGCAAACTACTGAAGAGTAATGTGTTTGCTTGCCTGCAAACATATGTAAATGACCTGCAGTTGAAAGGGAGAAAAAAAAAAAGAGAAAAACATGCACAAGAACAACATATTCCTCCTGCCTAGGGGCTTCAAATGCTGACTTGTCATAACCCCACCCCACCAGCAACATCAGCATGAAACCACTGACCTTCATACCCAGAGAAGCAGTGGAAGGGTGACCATAACACCAGGGAAAGAGAGAGAAACCAAGTGCCTGTGTTACAATTTTAACTGTATTATTGACATTGCAAGACTTCCTGTACATAAGTGCTCTAACTGCATTGTTATTCTTTGCTTTTTTGTAATAATTACATCTAGACTAATGATGATTCCTTAATGATGATTATTAAGATTTACGTCATGCTAACCATACGTTCTTGGCTTCATTTTTATACATGAGGTGGACTTCTCTTGCCCATAAACAAGATTCTGAGTGTAACAAAGGATCCAAGAACTCCAACAGAAGAGACGAATACAGAAACTTTGAAACACAGAGTTCTTTAAATGTCAAAGCTATTTCTCCAAAATGGCAAATTGCAGGGAGTATTACCAGAAGCATGTTGTCTAACACGTACCCAGGCAGTTGAGCTGTGGAGGAAGAGGGAGGTTTGTCAGTGGATTACAATGAATCTGTGATACCTAAGCATGAATCCAACTAATCAAAATCTTTAGCAACTCCTCAGCAAAACACAAATTGGGAGATTAGCAACTATTGGATAACATTCTGCTCGAGGCTAGTAACACTGCACTGCGTGCGCATAGCTCCTTCTGACATTGAAGAAAGTGTCAACAAGTTATATAGTAATACAGGGGCTAATGAGTTCTCATACAGTTTTCCAAACAATTTAGGTTAATTCAAGGAGAGAAATTAGAACTCAAATGATGGCAAAAGCAAACTTACAAGGAACATATTCACACATCATCGTAGTTAGAAAAGCTACGGGTCCCTAGGTTGCCCCAAGAAGCTGCGGCTGCCCCATCCCTGGAGGTTCAAGGCCAGGTTGGACGGGGCTTGGAGCACCCTGGTTTAGTGGGAGGTGTCCCTGCGCGTGGCAGGGGGTTGGAACTAGATGATCTTTAAGGTCCTTTCCAACCCAAACCATTCTATGATTCTATGGCATCAATGCTGTAAACAAACAAATATCTTTTCTCCGACAGTTTCACAAAGCCTCGTTGTAAATCCGTGTGTTACTAAAGAGCAATTAATGAAACTAGAAGCTATTACAGAAGAGCAAACGGACTCAAATGTACAGGGATGGCTAAATCACTGAGCCACCATGAGAAAAATCTGCGTTTATATCCATATTTACACAACTTAATAAAACTTGCCTTAGTGAAGGACATGCTGACCAAATATTAATTTAATTATCAGAATCTAAACAATTTCTCAAACTGTGTGGAATGAAGAGTCCTGGCTAAAGGATCGACACCAATCCCAGAAATTTTATTCTGCTTGGAGAGTATTCTTTCAATCAATTTCTGTTTGGTGTATCTTTGGCTACAGCCCAAAGTGTGAGTTTCTTCTGTATCATAACAGTGTTTCCCGGGGTCCTTTGCTACATGGTTAATATCTGCTTTTCTGGAGGGGGGAAAAAAAAAAAAAAAAAAGAGTATGACAAAGTAATCTGTACATTTTAGGATTCTTTCCATAAACTTACTCAGATGAAAAATACAAATTTTGAACATAATCAAAACAATTTGGGGAACATATATGTAGCAAACAGAAAAATCAGATGAAGAGGAAGCCATTGCACACGTTATCCAGGCTGCTTCTGCTATAAAAAAATTCCCAAGTATGCTGCCTCACCAAAGTTAGCTCAGCTAAGAAAGCTGTTCAGTGGATGTCTTTTTGGCAGCTTTCTACTCTAATTAGCCTCTCTGTGTAACACGCGTTGGTCCTTGCTGCTCACTGTGAAGGTCCAAACCACTCACCATTTTCTGGTGCTAAAAAGACAGACTGAAATGCAATGTACGGAGCAGGCTGTGTGGCTGTTCTTTACCTCCAAGGGTCTGCAGCTGTGGTATGTGAATCTGGATATGTGAAAGCAAAACACAGCTAATCTAAAAGAAATACTTGCAGCTTTGACAGTTGCAGTGGAAGACTACTGGAAAAATTAGAGCAGCAGGCTCAAATACTGAGAAGATGCTCATATATATGCAAGGAGAAGGGTTCACACAAGTCCTACCAAGGAAAGAAACAGTAGTGCTCTTAAGTGAAAAGGGACCTTGGACAATAATTTGGCTGCAAATGAGTGTGCTAGACATTTAAGACAGAAGCAGACCACAGGTCCAAAGTGGCACTATTAGACACAGGCTCTGAATGCTGAATGAGCAGAGACATCTGTCTGCAACCCAGATTTAGGCGCAAGATTTCATTAGTGCAAATTGTTTTCTAACTGGCAGCTCTAGATCCTTATGCACTATTCAGGTTGGGTTTTTTTTTTCAAACACTTTTCTTTGTAGTCCTGAGAGACACGGTGTAGCTACAGCTGTCCTGTGCAGTGTTCTGACCCATCACCTTTCATCAGAGAGAGGTAAGTTGCAGGGAAAGGAAAAAACAACTGCGTGACGTAAATTTTAGGGAAAAGGAAATATTGCATGATTTCCTGCTGCCTCTCTGCTAGCCCCTCATAAACAAGATATACACGACACGCTTGAACAAAAGGTAGCTGAGCTGATTGAAAAATGTGGTCTCAGATCTCACCAGAAAATAGCCTTTCCTCAGGACTGTTCTTTAAGCATCTTGCTTGCTGGTCCCAACCAAGCCCTTAGAGAACAAGCACAACTTTGCACCTGAAATCCTGCCTGCTACCAATTGTGGTGAACATTGTTGCACCAAAATGTGTTTGTTCCATTACACACATGATGGCTGCTGAATCTCTTCTTTAAAATTAGGCAGAAAATACTGAAAGCAAAAATAAGAGATAATTTTGTCAAAAAAAAAAACCCCAAACAAACCACAACCCAAAAATAAAACAAGAAGCAAAAATTTTTGCAGTCTAAACATAAGAGGTTTTAAACTAATATTTTTACTAAACGAAGTACACCTTTTTGTCCTTGACCTTCTCTGAAGTGTAACAAAGTTACAGAACAACCAAATAGTGCATGATTTAACTATTTTCCCATTGTTCCTCTTTTATTTGTTCACCATTTCCTCCTCAACATCCAGGAATCTTATTAATTGTTTTTAATAGAAAAGCTACTATTACTTATCTATTGCAATGTTTGCTTGGGTTTTTGCACCCTGCATGACATCTGGTCAGTAATTTCATTAGCACAAAGTGCCAGCTTTAAAAATGACAGCACTATTTAATGAGAAGCGATTAGATAATTTTAAAAGGTTGCCTCAAATGCTTGGTGTTTTCTTAGTGTCGGGGATTGCAATGCAAGAGTAATACAAATGGAAAGAGTGACTTCTTGAAATTCTCATCTGCTAATGAGACCAGGATTAAGAAGGTTGATACATTTCACCTACAATTTATTTTTCAAGAAACTTTGAGTTAATACCAGTCAAGAATAAACAACAACATCTTGCTCTGCAAACTGTCTGAATGTAATTGAGAATATGCAAATTTTTTTCCATGCCTGATTAAAACAAATCCAGCACTGAATGTAAAACTGGTTTTAAGTTCTTGCAAACTATTGTTCATATAAGTACTGCTACAGTATACGTTATGAAAAGGAATTGGAATTGTTGATATATTACTGAAACAACAACATGAAAAAATAATAAGTAACAGATTATTATGAAATGTAATATAATATATACAGATAGAAGATTCTAAAAACCTGTTACTTATCAAACTCTCATCTTTTCTCTTTTTGTTTGCTTTTGACAAGATCTTTACAGTATAGAAGCTGAGAAAGCAAGTAGACACTCTTTTTGTGGCACTTCGGTCTCCCGCCATCTTTTGGTAAGTCAGGAAAGGTGTCCAACATTGCAATCATTTCATGTGTTAGCTCCTTCTAAGATATGTTCAACTCCAACTATAGATGAAATAACACTCTTAGGCACTTATTAATTTTATTTTCCATTTATAGTTTAGCTTATTTAGCATCACAGAATCACAGAATCACAGAATATTAAGGGTTGGAAGGGACCTCTGGAGATCATCTGGTCCAACCCCCCTACCAGAGAAGGGTCATGTGCAGCAAGTTGCACAGAATGGCGTCCAGGCAGGTTGGGAATGTCTCCAGAGTTGGAGACTCTACCACCTCTCTGGGCAGCCAGTGCCAGTGCACTGCCACGCTCAAAGGAAAGAAGTTCCTCCTCATGTTCAGACGGAACTTCCTATGTTCAAGTTTGTGTCAGTTACTTCTTGTCCTATCACTGGACAACACTAAAAAAAAGCCTGGCCCCTTCCTCCCAGCACCCTCCCTTTAAGTATTGCTCAGCATTGATGAGATCCCCCCTCAGTCTGCTCTTCTCCAGACTAAACAGACCCAACTCCCTCAGCCTTTCCTTGTAAGAAAGATGCTCCAGTCCCCTAATCATATTTGTAGCCATTTGCTGTCCCCTCTCCAGCAGCTCCCTGTTGTCCTTAAGCTGGGGAGCCCAGAACTGGACACAGGACTCCATTTATGGCCTCCCCAGGGCAGAGTGAAGGGGAGGATGACCTCCCTCCACCTGCTTGTTACACTCCTCTTGATGCACCCCAGGATGCCATTGGCCTTCTTGGCCACCAGGGCACATAGCTGGCTCATGGGCATCCTGTTGTCCACAAGGACTCCCAGGTCCCTCTCTGCAGAGCTGCTTCCCAGCAGGTCACCCCCAACCTGTACTGGTGCCTGGGGTTATTCCTGCCCAGGTGCAGGACCCTACACTTGCCTTTGTTGAGCATATGTATGTTAAAAGCAGTACAGTTATCAATTTCCTGTTTTCCTTGACATATGTTCTCCCTATATTTTTTTTTTTCTTTTCTTATTTTTTTTTCTTCATCTAAAACATTGTTTTCCTTTTCTGGAACATTATTTCTAGTTAGTACTGGTGAGAAGTGTAGACACGGAATTCTGGCAAAGAAAATATCCCTAGATGTGATGTGCAGAATACTCAAGCCCATGCCACAGACATAAAGGGAAAGAGATCAGTCAAAAGAAATGCAGTGAAAAGCAGAGAGATCCAAAACAAAATAAGGGCACTTGGCACAGAGGGACTGGGTGGCTCTTCCAAGAACAAAGGATAATTGAGAAGAAAATTATGAGGCAAAGAAAAAAAAAAGGAGGAGAAGGAAACTCTTTGCATACAGGGAGATCCTTCTGTCCCTCTACAGCTCACGGCTTGTAAATCTCAAGCCTTATATACTGTTATGACTCTGGAGACATCTAGAAATCCTGTACAGGATTATGCTATTCTGCTGTAGTTGTGCTTCTTTCCACTGAGTGTTGCAGAAAAAGTATATTCAGAGAAACTTACTTGAAATGCAGACATTAAGAGAGCATTCAGTCTAAGTTCTTAAGTGATTTAAGAATGTAACACATAAAATAAATACAGCTATGTAGACCCTCTGCTTTAGCAGTACAACAGAATACATTTGTTTGAATGACTTGTGCCAAAAAGTTCATATGCGGTAATCAGGATACACATGACAAAGGAGTTCATGCTGTGGTTTTAAGTATAGTAATCACTAAGGCTGGCACCTCAGTGGGCTCTAAAAAAGCTAACTGTCTCCTCAAATAAAAAAAAAAAAACCTTGTAGCCAACTCTGTCAACACTTAGCAACAGCTATGATTTCAGAGTCTTTAAGACATACTTAAAACATGCAAGGAGATACTGATTACCCTGAAAAGGTGTAAGAGAAACTTACAGTCCCTTTGGTTACTGACAGGGTATAAGTGGATATAAAGAGTTACTTTCATAGATCATGTCACAGAATCAGAGCTAAAAGTTAGACATTCAATAAAAAATAAAATCTCAGTCATATAGGACATGAAAAATCCTAGCAAAGACTATGTATAATGCCTTGAAGCTACTGCAAACAAATATTACATTTTTACATAGGAAAGGTGCTGGAAGAATTTCAGTAAGGAAGAGACATGGGTGACTGTAGAAGCTACACATAGCTTATTTCATCAAGATAGGGAAGATTGATAATTGGAAATCCAAATAATAGCTCTAAAATGTACAGAGTGGTCTGATAAATGTAGAAAAGTTCTGTTTAAACCATAGCATACTATAATTAAATTAGCTAAGATTTCAGAAATCTTTTTTTTCAATCTCAGCTCCTTAATTGTGTCATACTTCTGAAGGGAAACGGTGTGCACACCTTATTTTCAGAAAGAGTCCAATATAAATATTAAAAAGTGAGAATATGTTATTGATTGATTCTGTCTTAAGCAATGAATGCAGAGAGAAGCTTTGGCAGACTTCTACTTTATTCACTCTTGAATTACTTAGTAATATTTTCCTCTACGCTATTGAAGATGTGCAGACATCTAGGCGCAACATATGCCATCGTGGCTCAATTTAAATTTCACTCCCATAGTCAGCTTGGTCCCAAGAGTTTTCATTGGCCATCAGCCATTATCTCCAATGGAAATAATAGCTTATGGGATTGCAGGCTGTTTCACCACTATACATCATGATTCTAAGACCTTCAAAATGAATCCCATAGTGTTCTTAATACATGTGCACATTCATGCGTAGTTGGAAATGAAGAAATATTTCTAATTTCAGAGAGTACATCTTGCTGTATTTTGCATAATGACTGTGAACATAGTACATCAGATAAATGAAAGGAAATAGCTTTTAGTGCAGTGTTCTGTCACGGGAAAATAATAAATCAACAACCTATGAACTCTAGGTCCATTTGAAACATATTTAGAGCCCTCATTAACCTATAGAGGCCAATTTGAATAGAAGCCATTTAATGAAGACACAGAAGGGATTATTAATAATTTACTATGATGGAAGAAATGGAAACAAGCTAGAAATGGTAAAGATTACCCAAATGATAATGAGATCCAAAAGTGGCAACATAATCACCTGAATCATGCAACAAAGGCTATTGCCAAGGCACAGATACTGAACTGCCGCATGACTTTAAATAATACAATATAAGGGGTTTTGGGGATGTAGCCCAGTAGCAGGAATTAATGATTTCCTGTTCTCAGGCAAGAACCACTTGTTTTCTCTTTCTGTTTGCCTTTGAAACTTTTAATTTAATGGTTGGACTATTAATGATCTTAAAGGTCCCTTCCAACCTAGATGATTCTATGATTCTATGATTCACGTGGTTGTAGAATTTGAGTTTGTGACTAATAAAAAGGCAAAAGAGAAGTATTATGGTAGCAATTACATTAATACTTTGTCTTGGGTTCTAAAACTAAAAAAGAAGCTTATCTTTCTACTGAACAAAAAGAAGTGACAGCATGACAGCCTGACAGCCAAAAGACTTTTTCAGAGGACATGAATGCTTGCTACTGCTCAGCTGCCTTACGCACAAAGAATTATTTCGTGTGTTTGGAGTATCCATGTTCAACCAGTGACGTTTATGCCCATCTTGGCCCCTGTTTCTGAAAGATCCCAGATCACAGATCCACTTGCATACTGCTGCCATGCGACACACCATTTCTATAACCCGCACCAGTCCAAACCAGAAGTTGCTTCACAGTGGTGAAGGGCTGTGACATCAGCTTTGTCACTATTGCTCTGTGTAGTCCTTAGTGTGAGTCAGCTCCATGTTGCCATGACTACCCACCACTGAATGAGACATCCACTCTGCTGCTGCTGGTCTAGTCAGACATTGCTGCAAAATCAGCTTTAGTACAACATTGTTGAAAATGTTGGGGATTCACTATAAAAATATTTTACATTACACTACAAGCCAATCAGGAAACCTACTTTTGTCTCATACCATCACTCTTGAATAGTCAGGGAAAATGCCCTCTCATCCTACCATGTTCAAACTCTTTTTTTCTCTCTTAGGAACATTAATATATACTGTTAACAAAAGAAAGGCATCAGAATGACACCATGGCCTTGGGTTTACCAGGGCCACAAAAATGATCAGACGGCTGGAGAACCTCTCCTGTGACAACAGACTGAGAGATTTGGGGTCGCTCAGCCTGGAGAAGAGAAGGCTATGGAGAGATCTTATAGTGGCCTTCCAGTACCTAAAGGGATTTTTTTGTCAGGGCCTGTAGCAATAGGACAAAGGCTAATGGTTTTAAACTAAAAGAGGGAAGATTTAGACTAGATATAAAGAAGAAAATTTTTACACTGAGAGTAATGAAACCCTGGACCAAGTTGCCCAGAGAGGAAGGTGGTAGACACCCCATCCCTGGAAATATTCCAGGACAGGTTGGACAGGGCTCTGAGCAAACTGATGCAGTTGAGGATGTCCCTGCTCATGGCAGTGGGATTGACTAGATGGGCTTTAAAGGTCCCTTCCATTCCAAACTGTTCTATGACTGTATGATTTAGGATGCTTAGCTGGTAGGAAGTAGGAGCTATACAGTCATATTCCCGTGCTTGTACAGGCATTGGAACACAGCAAAACAGAACTGAGTGAAATAGAGTTACTTTAAATGAGAAATTGAGAGTATCCCAAAACACACAGGGATTCAGAGATTGGTAGCTAACCTGAGATGTGACAAATAGTATATAAAACCATTGAAGTGTTTAGAATTTTTTCTAATGTTATGATTATTCTTTTTTTAAAATTTTTGATGATTTGGTGGGTGAACACAAATTTTTGGGTTTGTAACTCTAACAGCTTGTTTCATTTGCTGCCATTGTAAATTGCCCTAAAAAGTGTTTAGTTTCATGCCAGTGGCACCAAGTGTTATGTTTGACATACTAGTTTGGTTTTAGTTTTTGAAGAAACATGCCTATCTATGGCTTACTTTTGGAGGCACCACTTAACCGGACAGAGATGATGAAGCCCTGAGTTTAGAGTCTTTGTGACATATTTAACTTGATTTACATCAAGCCTTATGTGCTGAAATTTCTGAAATTGACATAGCTGAATATTATGTTTGCTAACTGATGGAATAGATGAACCAAAGCAGCTAGAAAAGCACATTGAAAAAGTTATAGTTCAGATGTAAATTGAATTCCTTGATAATATGCAGCATGACACAGTTTTAGTGCATTCAGCCATATTTATATGAAACATTCAGCCCAACTGGGACCCTGCAGGTTTGAGAAAATGTTTTGTCTCCATGGTTGAATATTTATTAGAAAGCTGGTGATACCAATCTCAATCCCAAGAGGTAGCACCTCTTTAAATAGTTCAGTATTCTAAGCTGTGGCCAAAAATAATATGCATTGCCAATAAGCTTGACTATTGACTTGAGTATTCAAATACAAAAGATTTAAAATTAGAAAATTAAAACATCCATTGAAACAGTTGCTTGAATAGGTATTAAGTGTTGCTAATCAATACAGTTCATTTGGTTGTGCAAATATGTATGAAACGGTCTTGTTATCAGTGCAAAATCTTTCTTATGGGAAAAAAATCTCTGAAGGAGACATTTATCAAGTCACTGTGATTAAATCCTGGCTCTAGGAAATAGTGCCATATGAACTGGGGTTTAGTCAATCAGACTGCGATGAAATCCATATTACAACTTTCCAAACAATCATCTGGATGATAATGCAAAGTATTGCCTGAAGGAAGAAGGAAAAGAACAGAAATATTTTATGACATGTGGTATTTCCATGGATATTCATGCTCTAACGAGAAGAATAGCACATGAACCACAAATTTTTTTTTTTAATACTGCATTATGAATTAATGTGACACCACCGCCACAAACAAAATATGCATGAAAAAATATATAGGGCAGATGCTGATAATTCTTGGAATATCAGACTTCTCTTTTGGACACCTCTATGTGTAAAAATTTATCCTGTAATAAAAGTTTTGGCTGGCCTTCATCTTGGCACATAACCAGCCCTAGTCTGAGAATTTATAATCACCTCATGTTTTTGTTCCTTTCTTTGCTGCAGTAAAGTGTAACCATCCTCTAAGGTGGTAGACTAAATAGATTAACTCTGTCTGTCTGTGTTTAGAAGTGTCTAAATTCCTGGTTTCCATACTAGGAAGAAAGTTTTGAAATGAAACCTCAAGAAAAATGTTGGCTGGCCAAGAAATTTCCCCTTCTTGAAATATTCTGTCAATATTCAAAGTCACTGGAACCTTTCGTATTAGAAAAAAGTACCACCTGTTTCTCCTTTGATATAAAAGATCAAAAATAATTAGTGTGAATTCTAGAAAGTGTAGAAACCTATTGAAATATTTCTATTTTCTGTTATGCTTTTGAAATTTTGTCATTCTCTGAAGGTACCGCTGGAAGTTACAGCAGTTCCTTCAGGACTGCTTTTTTATATTTTGAACTACTGGTTTGATTCTAGCTTTTACTGAGCAAACTGAAAAGTTACTACAACATAACACTCAGAGGATATTGTTTTTCAGACTTTTACAGAATTTCCTTAGAAAAGTTCCGATAAATTTTTGCTTATTGCCATAATCTGAAGATGATTAGTAAATTCCCATCTCTTTATATTGAAATGGTTTAATGGGCTACAAGGGAGATCTACAAAATTAAACTAGCACGTACTCTACACTCATCTTCAACTCCTGAAAAATAATTAACAACTGTACTGACAAAAATGATTCTACTTTCACCAATCCGTTCTTTAGAGATAATTATTCCTTCTAAATATAAATGGAACATGCATCATCTAAATAATAATGAAACAAGCATTGATTTGTCCGTTCATATGATAACATTTTAATGTATAATTCTTCAGTGAACAGGAAAGGTATTGTTATTGATATTTGATGTTACACAAACACAGAGAGGTTCCTAACTGGAATATGGGAAGGAAACTTGCTTGTACCTCAGCACCATGTGATCACACACAATTTATATGTGCTAATGGTTTAAAGAAGAATTCACTGAAGGACAGCCAGTGTCAGAAGGAAACATTACTAGGATTGTGGGTCTAAGACACTGATATTAATAGTTTTCAATTTATACTTCTGATTCCTTTAAAAAACAAAATGAAACAAAACAAAACAACTTTGGAAGTCAATAGGGCTTTGTTTCACATTTCGTGCTAAACTTTTCAGTTATCGTTACAAAGAGATGGATCTGTGGCATAAATAAGCAGTTAATCAGAGAACATTTCTGAAAGCTTTGTGTAAAGATAATTAGATTTGTTTAATGATTATCTTTATTCTGTGGGTAACCCTCATAATTATGTAGTTGATAATCACTTTCGTATTGCTTCTGAGAAGTGCCTTGAAAAAGCAAATATGCGAAGTATATTCTTTTTTTTTTGTTTTTTACTTTTCTCTCAAGCAAGATATTACTGGTGTTCCTACTGGATCTGGTCACTGAAGATAATAAAATTAGTACTTCAGGTCACTAAACCACACAAAGAAAGCTAGCATACAGTAGAACTGCCATTCCAATCGTTCCGTGACATCCTAAGCAGGTTTGGTTTTCAATTAAAAAAGAAAATAACTTCAGTCTGATATTTAAACCCAATCACTCTATTAGTATAATATGCAAAAGGCACTAAATTTTCAGAACTGAAATGTTTCAAATAATACCAGATACGTTTTGGGGGGGACAGAAGAACAAAAATACAGTTGTTTTTAATTTGGACAGCATTTTCTTTTGGTTAATGTCCTATAGTTAACTATATTTTTTTCCTCCATGTGTTTGTTTTATATAAGCAGAAAAGAGATAACTTTAGTGCTCTTTAAACATGTGTATTCTAATCCATTGAGCACTGTTATATGTAGATAAAAAATATCACCTGAGACAAAGAGCATTTAGAAACCTCATTAAAAAAAATCACTTCAGCTATGACAAGTGGGTACATTTTCACGTAGTCACTCAGTTTCTTTCAAATGCTGTTTTTCATCCTGAATATTATGTCAAAAGCCTCTATATTTTGAAGGCCCTTAGTTAAAATGGACACCAAAATCAATTTGTATACTGCACTGGCCTTAATGAATAAATGAAGAAGTATTTCTAGGAAGTGCGTTTTATGAAAACCATAAAGGTTTAGTGGAAAGAATGACATTGAGAGTGCTTGCTGATTCTAATTGTAGGAATTGGCATAATACTGTTTGAGAATTATCAGCATTGGAAAGAAATACATTTTTCTACGTAATGATTTTTTTTAATGTAGAAATAGTTCGTTTTGTTTGGCGTTTGCATATCTGTATCTATAATAATTAATTTCCATGGATAGAAATAAGAAGTATGATCATCTTCCATGGGTTCTGAGAGATGTACAATGTTTGACTTGATACCCACTAACCAACAAATGGTTATTAATTGTGATTACATAGTAGTCATGATATAAAAGAGGTCTGCAGGATAGGCACCTATGGCAAATACATTGCAAGCTAACACAGAGAAGAGGCAGCTGAACTGATGCCTTCAATAGAGCAGTGTTTGTTCTCCTAACTTGCCTTCAAATTCTCATTTCTTATGACTTCCAAACTTTGCTACTAATTAGATTAAGATCATTTACCAGCCTGCAAAGAATTCATAATGTTTAGCATGTTTTAATACACTGAATTCACGGAAGAAAACATTTGAAGAAGGAAAAGACAACTGCTCTGACAAGATAAGACGGGACAGAACAGTCAGGGTACAAGTTAGTTCCAATTGATACCCATGAGAACACAAAGCAAAAGTGAGAGATTAGGGAATACTTTTGCTACAATTTTTTTGGTTGTTAAATAGATATTTTGATAGCCATACTTTCCTCATGGACAATCGTTGTATCTTCCACTTTCTGGTTAATAGATGTCATGAAGGAGAAATCTTCTTACAGTCTGTAGTCATATAAACTGCCCTGTAAACCCTCTGTGGTCGGATTTATCTGATTAATCTTGCTCATAAAGATGACTATTATCAGTGGGGAAAGAAAATGAAACTGAACAAAATTGGTCCTGTTTTACCTCAAACCAGGACAAACATGACTATTTCTTTTGATAAAAGATTAATATATGGACAATTTCAAATACAGGAACCCATCCTATTCATGTCTCTACTAAGTCATTACATTTCTCTGTATACCCCTCTCTCCACCCCCTGACAGCACTCTGCGGTGCTTTTGTTCCGCAGTGCTTTTGTCAGTAAAACTCTGAGCCTTCCTCTTCCAAGAAAGGAGGGAATGGTGAAGAAACTGGTACAGCTGCAATTTCTACTGTTTAGGCAGGCCAAGAAAGTTTGCTTAATTAGTTCATACTCTTCTCAAATATGGAAATGAACTTTTTGACTTTTTGCTCTACGTTCTTGTCTTTGTTAGAGAATGATTCAATTAGCTGTAGCAATAGCTTTCATAATTTATAAAACTCAAGTCACTTCAGAGTTTCCTCTAGTCCTAGGAGAATAAGTTTATTTCAGGACTTTCTTCAGAACTTGTACAGTTGAAACTAATCCTTCGGCACTCCTAAATCCCAAAGTGCAATTATAGTCTCATATTTTTAAGTATAAAACTAGCATTGCATTCAGCAATTCAGGTGTCTCGTGTTCTGTTTTTTTCAAGAAAAAACTACTTTGGATTATAGGTGTTTGCAGAACACCATTCTCTGTGTTTCTAAACAGGAAAATAGCGTTTACATTAGTTATTCAAAATACTGTGTAAAAATTAACTACCTAATACAAGTCTTTAACATTTTGATTACAGTGGCATAAATGTGAGATCCAGCAGTCAGGTGTTTCAAACATGGTCAGCAGAGCCCTCCAAGTCTTGATTAAAACCATGGTTTTGAATTACTGTGTGCTTTCATTCTATGCTGTCAGAACTTGGTCTTCTGCATGTACATGCATATTTTAGATATAACATAAGGCTCTAAAACTTTCCAACGTAATAGAGTAAGTGCAATAGATCTTTCCTTCCATAGCACTATCCAATTGATCATACATTTATTTTTATTCTGCAGCACTCAAGATTTTACTTTCATCCTGTTCTTAAACTTGGCACTCAGGAAATTAGATAAAGAGAAAAAAGATATTACTTTTATGCAGTGATAACATTCCTTTTTTTAATACAAAACTCTTCAGAAAATTATTAATAACAAAATCTATTTTTTCTAAGAAATATTACATTAAAAAATAGTTTACAACACAAATTAATGACTGTGATGAGCAGTGTCAATCAAGCTATTCCATGTCTCTTGCTCAGATATTCACTTCTCCTTCCTGATTTTGTATCTACAGTAAATTCAGATATTGTTCATTATCTTCTATATACCTAAGCCTAGTTGGGACCACTCTCCTCATCATTTCTACAGAATAATTATGCAGATTCTTTATTTCTGATATTGGTGAGCATAAAAATTTTCTTTTTGAAAAATAGTATCTATACTTTTTACTGTATAACTAAGTTCTAGTAATATTTCTCTTAGCAAGAAAAAAAAGGGAAAAAGAAAAAAAATGGGATAGCTTACAGAAAATAATACAAGAATGGTTAAAAACAAGGGATTAAGTGCTGAACGGATTATAGCCAAATTGCTTTAAATCAAAGGAGTGGTACTAGTTGCATTCAAATATGTAGAAGCTGAAATAAGACTAATGAAAGGGGTTCCAGTTCCCAGTCCCAGAATTGCCCACAGGCTTGATCATATGCTTTATTTTGTTGTTTTTACTCTCCTGCTGAGCGAATCCTGGCTTCTCTGAAGGCCATGGCAAAACTCGTGCTGACTTCAAAAGGAGACAGTGTTGAAGCCCTGAATAATAAATAGCCCAAGGCAAATAGAAGTGCTTATAAGGAAAGGTGAGTCTAGATATTGGTAGAAGAGAATGCAGAGAGAAATGGCCTCCCAGAATCTCTGGGTTCATAGAAGCAGCCTTTAGTGTCCTTGTTTATCAGTAGAAGTTTAGGTATGAGACAAATTTTCAGCTGAGATTTGCCTATGGATTCAGTTTCACATGTTATTCCAAGGCATACCAGGAAAAATTGGCCAAAATTTTGTGGGATTCCCCAGTCTTATCAAATGCATCTAAGAATGAAATGGTGCATGATTTTCCAGTTTTTCTAAGATTCGTTTTCTTTAAGGCTCATCACCTTATTAACAAGGCTACTGCTGTAAGGTTTTGGGGCACTAAATGGACCAGGGATAGACATCTTCCCGTTTGCAACCCAATAAAGAATCTAAGCTAGGAATAAATTGCTGTGATCAAGAACAATCACAAATCAATTAAAAAATAAGAGAATTTTTAGATTGGAAGTGGCAATTTTCTCTCCCCTTCAGATGTTTTAAAACCTAAAAATCCCCAGATTAAAATGTCACTTAATGCCATTTTAAAATGAAAAATCTGGAGCTTTTGTATGATCATTGTGACCTCACACAACTATTGTTTTCCTGAGTGTAAACTATTGGAGCATCCAGTTCCAGGGCTAATTTTCCTCACTTCCTCAGTGGAAGGGAGGTGCTAGAAACAGACAGAGAGAGAGAGATGACAGACATGGGAACCAATACAGATGCTTTTATTAGCACGAGACAAAGCTATTTTGATTCCCATTACTTTCATGACAGTTGGGATGAAAATGAGTAAAGGTGATAGAAATTTTTGAGAAATCCTAAAAAATCACGTCTTTCTTAACTCCACTGTACCATCTTTAATGCAGGCATTGCAGATCTGAACTGTGTATTACCATACACTTAAGTTTTGCAATCTGTTCTGGCAAATCAATTTTACACAGCTTGAGAATATGGGCAAGTTTGTATTTGCGCTATAAAGATGTTTCAGAGGGGAAAAGAATGAAAACTGTGCTGTAGCTGCAAACAAATCAATCGGACTGTATTAAAACTAAACACATGATGCCAAAGATGAATGTAGAGACAGAAACAGGGACAGAGATTACCATGGGGTCTAGACACATGCAGTGATTAATCATCACACACATCCGGAAAAGAAAAGCACAACAAGAAACGCTTTTTTCCTCTTGGGTTAGACAGTCTAGATAGAAAGAAGATTATATTATGTTCTCCATGGATGAAGGAAAAGATGAAATGGATATTAACTGTCCCTCATTTGCACCAAATCAAAAATTTGTCTTGTAGCTAGCTTTATTTTTTATTATTTGAAAACAATCCCATAACTCATTTGTAAATTCAGAGCATAAGGATATCTCTTTCTTTTCCAAAGATTCATTTCAATTTTAAAATCATATTAATTAATTATATTGGGTTTAATTTAGCAAAAAATCAATTTAATTAAATTCAGTAAATCTGAATACGGGAAAGAGCTGCAATACTGGGCTCTTTTTTTTTTTTATTATTTTCCATAAGTTTTGCAATCACAGTACAAAACTTATTCAGATGTAAGTATCACTGAATGCAGTTCTAATTACTGGGAACATGACTTTCTTCGGCTATGCAGGATAAATTAAAATGAAAACAGTCTATTTAGTTTTTTTCTGCACACACAGAATACTGAGACAGCACTATGGTGCTCAGAAACAAACTGATGAATTTTCCAGCTTTGGAGATAAATTTTGCCTTCATACAGAGGCAGATAAAACAAATGTGTTTGTAGCACCATATGATAAATAGAAGCTATTAGTAAGAAAAAATAATTCTGCAGAAATAGCTGTGAGGATTAGGTCATAGGAGCATCTACATGCCACCTGGGGGCAATACCTGAGGTTTATGATTATTTGATAGATACTATGTTCATGATTGGGGGGGAGGGGGAGGGAGGAGTTATCTATCTAATATTTTATTCCTTCTGAAATCTAACCTCTGTATAAACCTCCCAAATATCCATTTTATTCTAGTTTGCCACAACAATTTGTCCAAACCAATAGGTGCCCCCACTCTTTTCTTCTGCATGGATAATTGAACACAGAGTAGTTTGCTCAGTATGTGCCAACAGCAGAAAGTGTTTGCAGATCTATTCCTACTGCAGACAGAATCACAGAATCACAGAGTGGTTTGGGTTGGAAGGGGCCTTGAAAGGCCATCTGGTTCCAACCCCTCTGCCGTGAGCAGGGACATCTTCAACTAGATCAGGTTGCTCAGAGCCCCATCCAACCTGGTCTGGAACGTTTCCAGGGATGGGGCATCCACCACCTCTCTGGGCAACACGGACCAGTGTCTCACCACCCTCAAAGTGAAAAATTTCTTCCTAATATCTAATCCAAATCTCCCTTCTTTCAATTTAAAACTGTTCCCCCTTATCCTATGACTCCACGCCCTGATAAAGGCTCCCTCCTCATCTTTCTTGTAGGTCCTTTAGGTACTGGAAGGGGTTATAAAGTCTCCCTGAGCCTTCTCTTCTCCAAGCTGAACACCCCCAACTCTCCCAGCCTGTCCTCACAGCAGAGGGGCTCCAGCCCTCTCATCATCTTCGTGGCCTCCACTGGACCTGCTCCAACAGATCCATGATCTATAGATCTATACGCATCTAGTCTATTGGCTTGTGCCAGTTGGATATTCTCTGGAAGTGCTCGTGACCTCCAGGACTTATGTCTGAGCTAACTGCTTGACCAACCTTCCTTCCAGCCTGCTTTAGGTTTCTTTTTAATCTCAGAAAACAAAAACAGATGATGTATTTCTGCAACTTCCGAGAGAGGGGAGGGAAGGAGTATATGTATGGAAGTGTGTTGGACTCCCTTTCATATTTGTACACATCCAGGAGAGGATTTCAGGTTTTTGTAGCTGAGTTCAGGGCAGGATATATGTAGGGGCTGGGATAGGGTTGTTGGTGGTTGTTTTCTTATGAGAAAAGTATAAAAACTTTGTGATTATTTACACTATTCTTTCTCTTTCTCCCACCCAGCTCCAGTAGCTTATGTGCTGTTAAAAGAGAACATGATTTAAGACTCATTTTAAAATGTCTGTAGAAATGACATAGTTATTGAAAAAAATAGCAGTGTAAGCCAGGTGGAAAAAAATAAGATGGTAGAATGAAATACCTCTGAGGACAGTTTTGTTGTACAACATTTGGCCTTAAATAAATGTATGGGCCTGCTTCTGAAAATATATTACATATGTCAAAGGAACAGTAATTAAACTGCTCCCTCTAAGCCTTTTTGATAGGCCATTTTCAGAATGAATGGTTCAGGCTGAGAAAGGGCGCTTGGCATTTAAGAACCCTACCTTTAGGATATTATTCTCCTTGCTTTCTCATGCTCACATAATTTTACTTTTTTTCTACCAACTTAGAGCAAAGCTAATATCCACTATTTTTGTTGAAGACGACCTGTAAAATAAAAATTACACGTCTCATAAATGTAATTGCTTTTGTCTTTAAAAAAGAAGATCAGTTAGTCGCATCTTATATCAACCCTGAAGAAGAGAGACATGCAGTGGGTTGATCATGGTGAAAATGGCAAATTTTACATTTTGTCACTGATTAATGGAAACTGACAAAAGCCACAGTCACTTATACTAAATCACTCAAAATAATTATTACCTGCTTAAAATGGTGTTACGGTGCATAAATAATAATAAAAAAAGGCAGTGTCTGACCAAGACCCATAATACACTTCTTCAAATGAGATAAACAAAATGAAATGTGATGGATTGAAGTCCTAACTCATCTTTAAGGAAACTGCTAGATTCTAGAAACTTTCTACTAAAACTGATGTCACATCATTTATGCTTAAAAGAATTGTTTTGACCAATATTACTGTTTCACATGACCTGTATCTTGGACCTAGATTTCTACTTTCTATTAATATATACACTTACAATAACACAGGTATATACAAAGTAACAAAAATGAAATCGGTATAAATAACTGTCTTTCATTTCCTTTAATGATGAACTTTCAAGACAATAAATTGTAATAATTAAATAAATAAAATTATGTGTTGTCTCTAGGAATTATTCATGAAGTGACAATATCAGGTGACAGAAAAGTCTTTGCTTTCAATATTCTGCTACTGGACATACTTTACATTAATTCAGAGAATCCCCTCCCCATTGGAATGGTTTTACACCATTTCTTTTCTTATTTGTGTATACCACATCACAGTTAATTTCCATGGACTGTAAACGTGTATTTTCAGACTGTCTCAAATTGATACTTATGTGTCTTATCTATTTATTACAATAAGGTATTTTATTTGGTTTTTTAACCTTTTCTGGTTCTTGGAATATGATATAACTTTGTTGGAAGACTGCACAGATGCAAGAATTTTTTCCTATTATATTTTAAGATGGAAAAAAAATCTGTATGTATTTATTAATATTTGATTTTTAACATAAGATTCTCAGTGCATTTGTTTTTCTCCATGCTGTAGCAACAGGTATTAGATTTTATATGCTATAACTGTGACAGCAATAAAATGCCAGCCCACACTCTTTCATAGATAATAGTTGTTCTGTGGCTGTCTTAGAAATTTCTGAGTTTCTTTGGTTTTACTTTTGTTTTTGGATTATTTTTCTTAAAACTATGAAGTTTGGAAACTATAAATTACAACCACTTCTAATACACAGTCCTTAGGGACACACCATAATAGAAATTAAAGCCATCTTTATTTGCCAGTCAAACAAAGGACATCTGAAGAAAATGTAGAACGAAATGACTCTGCAATTACAGACCTGACAGAAATAGCCAAAATGAAAAGTATTGCAAAAAGTAAACAATTACTGGAACTCAGGGGGAGACAATGGAATTACAATACGAGAAATGCTAATAATCCACGGTTTTGTCTTCTGTAAGAATACAAATGTTCTTCCACTTGAAACAAAACAATACAGACCTTTGATTTCTTTTTTGACAAATTGATTCACTCACAATGTTCTAAGTGTAATAAAAAGAATTTATAGAGATCTTTCTGTTAATCACAAGAAATGTAGTTGTAAAGGCAAAGAAATATGACAGTTCTTAAGAAACAGGTTATTGTGACCATGCAAAAGAATATTCTACATTTTCCCCTTGTAAAAGTACAAATTTCTAAGACCTTGTATTATATGATTGCCACTCACCATCCACCCACGCCTTTGTTTTCATGAGAACTCTCACAAGTTCCACAACGGTATCGCAAAACTAATGCAACATTATCTGATCCAGGTAGCTCCTGCATTTCTATGAGGGAAGTTAGGAAGAAGCTTGTGAAAAATAAACGCTTGTTTCCTGCATTTCCCCTTTTAACTATCACCTAGTGCAATAAGACAATTCGCACTAAAGGTTTATAGTCCTTCAGGGTACTTCTTTTGGGTTATTTCACATGGAAATTATTGAGATATGGAAAGCATTAATTATTTTTTTTAAATTTGGCTCCTCACTACATATGCACACATGTGCATCACTTAACTAGTTATTGATACCTGCTGGTGTCGCTTAATATGAGTAAATTAATATTTTTTCACTTATTACTGTGTAAAAAATGTACTATTTAACACCAGGTTTTTTTAAAGAATGAAAAAAAATGCAAAAGTGTGTATTAATCGTCTTAAAGCTCTCTGTAGGAAAGTGACTTTCTTTCATGGTGTTCACTTCCAGTCTAGTTAAATGTGCTTAATTTTAGGCAAATGCTTAAATCTTTCATTCCATTCAAATAAAAAGTAACATGCAATTAGATGTCTTAGTGAAATGGTGACAGACAAATGTCTTTAACAACTGCCTGCCAAGAGATTCCATCTTTGTAAGACCAGAATTAGGTACGATTTTAAATGCCACAAGCCAACATTTATTGCCAAACTTTGATATGGAGAGAGAAAGCTGAGACAGAGCGTGGGAGTCTACTGAAAATCAAAATATCCTCAAGTATAGAAAAATGATATATGCATGTGAGCTGGTAGACACTATTTTCTGTGTAGCACCATTAAGTACTAATGGGAGCATCATCAACTAGTGAGCTTGTTTCACATTATATTAAGAAAAAATGCACTGGTTATTGACTATTGTTTTGGGGAAGAAGGTTGAAGCAAGTTCTGAATATGGCCATATCAAATCTGCAACTCCATAAGCAAAGAATTAATCCTACATTGTATGGTCTGGACTCGGAGACACTTTTCATTGCTCCAGAGTTTTTTCAGAAAAGGTTTGGTTTTCATCACCACTCTGCTATCAGTGGTACTAGTACTGCTATCAGCCAGAATATTAATATGATCAATTTATTTCAAAATCACTTGAGCATTTTTTTTTTCATCATTTTCAAGGGAAATACACTGCATTGAATTTTTGCAGAAAATTCTAACACTTGATTGTCCTTGGTTCTTTTAATAATCATTCAGCATAGATCTTTTTATTTTGAAATTATGCTGGGTTGTTCAACTAACAGAGACTGCAATAACTGGGTATTGAATCCACCTAATAATTTGGAATGGAAAATTTGATTAGAGAGAATTCTTTATGGAAGCTCATGTCAGAAGAATATTGATTCCTATTTACAAATTATGTCCTGCCCAGCTGCATGGTATACAGTTTCTAATTCTCTGGACTGCATAAAAGTTTTAAACTTCTCACTGTACCATATGATATAGACAATCAAAAAAATATTCATCATTTTGTTAAAGGAAATGAGACCTTGTGAAATTCACACATACAAGATGTTATACTTCTAACAGTTCAGACATACCTCCTAGTACAGAAATCTTAGTTTTTAAAAGTAATTTCCTTTTGTAACAAGACTAGCTTCACATAAGAAAGATTTCTCTAAGAGTTTATGACAGAACTTTGCTATTGAAGATTAATTATTAAACTGGGGGGGCAGGGTGAAGGGTTTTTCAATGAAAATATTCTATTCTATTCTATTCTATTCTATTCTATTCTATTCTATTCTATTCTATTCTATTCAAAATTCACAAATTATATTTTCAATATTCAGTTTCAAGGATAAGCGTAGGCATAGATTCTAGAGTATATTTGTTTCTGCTGTCTCTACCTTGAGTCCTGCAGATGGTTACAACACATGTATATAACTCCAGAAGATGGAAAGTAGAAAGCTAAGGAAAAAAAAGGCTCAGTATTTAAGTTTATTTTAATTGAACTGTAGAATGGTTCTCCGAAAATGTTCTTTTCTCAACCCTGAAAATGAAGGAGAATGTACTTGGGGAGATACAAGGAAAACCTTGGATTTGCTGGCTTCCCAGCACACAGAGTCTGTAAAAGTGGGAGATTACTTTAATCACGTGCACATGCTAAACAGACCTAGCTGAGCTTTGCAAAGGAAGTCCCAGAAGAAGGAAGAGAAGAGGTCAACATGAAACAAAGTAGCAGCAAAGATTCTTCATAACTAATATTGCACTCTAAAGCTGCAGCCCACAACTTCGCCACTGAGAAGAGAGTTGCAAAGCTAGTGAATCCCCATGTCTCCTACCCTAAACCTACAGGAATGCCTCCCTTGATCCCATCATCCACTTCATCCTGCTAGTGTGGAAAAGACATTTAACCTTTTCTTGTGAACTGCAGGAATTCGCACTTAAGACCTGAGGAAATGGAAGGGTTGATGCCTTCACAATCTCATGTCTTCAGTGGTTTCAGTGTTTTTGAAATGGACATGTATCTCACATATATCTAAAGTTATGGACATTTTTCTGCAGTAAAAAGGAGGAATTAAATAGCAATAAAAATTATAAATTTATTGGTAAATATTGCTAGTGAATGGACAAATACATGACTGAATGTAATAATCAAGTTTTCAATCATTTTAGTGAAACCCAAATACTACTTAGACATACATTTTTTTCTTCTATACGATACTAATGTCAGCAGTTATTAAAGGGAAATTTGTCATGTTTTATTACAAAACTTACCTGAAATCAGGTGTATTTTAAAATCGTTGTGAGAAAAATCAGGCTTCAAAAAGGGGATTTCTGGGGATTCTTATTTAGGTTGGATAAAACCATAGCAGAAACCAGTACCAAATTATTTTTTGCTGTATGTTTCCACCCTAATTTCAAAAAATAACACCATGTGTTCTGTCCAAAAACTAACATTATACATGTAAATATCATGCCAACTGTGTTAACATTTTAAAACCAATTCTGATAACAATGACAGACACTAAAAAAATATTCCAGAACTGTATGAGTCTGTATTTCTTCTGCTTGCTTTTCTTTATCACAATAGAAAAGGAGGATTGGCACTTAGATAAATCTTTGGACTATGCAGTCCTTGTAATACTTGTGCTAGCATTCATGGTTATAACAATCCAACAAATAAAAAAAAAAAAAGAAACAGAGAGAAGAAAGAGTTGCACCTCAGCAGCTGCAATGAGACACAGCAAAGGAAGTGAGATGTATCTTCCATCTTCTTACAACTTCTTTAGGACCACAGCAGGATATAAATTAAAAGAAAAAAAATCAGCAAGTGAGAATTCCAAAATGTCCTGGATGAAAAAAAATAGTGCTGCCAGTGTATTTGGCTTTTTCACTGTTCTGACTGATGAAGTCTATGACTGTGTACGCATATGTAAACATGAACACATACAAAAAAAGGGAAGCAACTACTTGTAGAGCAAGAGTCTCAAGTGCCTGTCCCATCTGCAAGGCGTGTCCTAGTTGTTTCCAGGTTGTTTTCCCAGTCAGCTCTGTGAATCCCAAAGTTCTGGGAGACTACAACATAAGGCTGTGATTTCGTATTTGTAGTAAATTTCACAACTGTACTGGGTTTGCATGGGAAGATTTTGGTCGCAGGGGGGCTACGCTGGTGGCTTCTGTGAGAAGCTGCTAGAAGCTTCCCCCATGTCCAACAGAACCCATGCCAGCCGTCTCCAAGATGGACCCACCATTGGCCAAGGCTGAGCCCATCAGTGATGGTGGTAGCTCCTCTGGGAAAACAAAGTTAAGAAGGGGAGAAAAAACCAAACAGGGCAATTGCAGCCTGAGAAAGGAGAGAGAATATGTGAGACAAATGATTGCGGACGCCAAAGTCCAGTGCCAGAGCAGGGATTCCCCTGCAGCCCATGGTGAAGACCATGGAGAGCCCCACTGGAGCAGGCTCCTGGCAGGACCTGTGGTCCCGTGCAGAGAGGAGCCCACGCTGGAGCAGGTTTGCTGGCAGGACTTGTGACCCCATGGGGGACCCATGCTGGAGCGGTCTGCTCCTGAAGAACTGCACCCCATGGAAGGGACCCAGCCTAGAGCAGTTGGTGAAGTACAGCCTGTGGGAAGGACTAACGCTGGAGAAGTTCGTGGAGGACGGTCTCCTGTGGGAGGGACACTACACTGGAGCAGGGAAGAGCGTGATGAGTCCTTCCCTGGGGAGGAAGGAGCAGCAGACACAATGCGTGATGACCATGACCGCTATTCCCTGTGCCGCTCGGGGGAGGAGGTGGAGAAATCAGGAGTGCAGTTGAGCCTGGGAAGAAGGGAGGGGTGGGGGGAATTTGTTTTTATTTCTTATTAGCGTACTCTGATTGGATTGGTAATAAGTTAAATTAACTTTTTTTCTGCAAGTTGAGTCTGTTTTGCCCGTGACGGTAATTGGTGAGTGATGTCCCTGTCCTCATCTCCACCCATCAGCTTTTTGTCATATTTTCTCTCCCCTGTCCAGCTGAGGCGGGGAGGGATAGAGCCACTTTGGTGGGCACCAGGGTCAACCCACCACAATGCCTGAGTCCAATATGGATGGAAATGTTCTCAAATGTGCTTGCTGTGTAAATACACTTCNTATTAGCGTACTCTGATTGGATTGGTAATAGTTAAATTAACTTTTTTTCTGCAAGTTGAGTCTGTTTTGCCCGTGACGGTAATTGGTGAGTGATGTCCCTGTCCTCATCTCCACCCATCAGCTTTTTGTCATATTTTCTCTCCCCTGTCCAGCTGAGGCGGGGAGGGATAGAGCCACTTTGGTGGGCACCAGGGTCAACCCACCACAATGCCTGAGTCCAATATGGATGGAAATGTTCTCAAATGTGCTTGCTGTGTAAATACACTTCCTAACATGCTGCTTCTTTACCTCGGAGGTTTTATATTGTTGAAGGGTAATATCACAGCTTTTTCCCATAATCTACCTTAACGAGTAGAACTACTTTACCCAGGATCATCTGCCACTGACTAAATGACAGAGTAACTTATAAATGAGACAGAAATACTTATCCGTTTACATGGTAAAGGGATTAATGAGCAAGCTGAGTAGAGTTAGCTACCATCATAAAAGATGCATAAAAAATATGAATCATTGGAAAGATTTACTATCCTGATCCATGCCTGTGAGTAATTCTTATTAGTGTTAAACAAAAGCAAATGAAAGTGACTGATCTTGTAAATCCGATCACGTATTCTGTGGGCAAAACTTTACCCTTTGTTTTGGCATGCCACACACCCTGAACCACTGGAAGCTGCATGTTGGCTTAAGGGCAGAATTTAGCAGTTGGGATCTAAAGTGGGTGGCCAATTTATTAAATGTGCCGTTAGATCCTCAATTTGAAGTGCCAAAGCATATCTCAGGATTACAGCACTACAATTCCCATCAAAATCAACGGGAATTTCATGGATATACCCACACATAGTGCTTCAAAACCTTGCCTTTAGCTTTCCAAAGCAGAAAAGGGTACGTTGATTCAAATAATGTTAATTAATAAAAAGTCACATTACTAGCTTACAATAAAATCAGTGCTAAGACTTTTGACTTTGAAGATTTAGTTGAAAGTATTTGAGGCCCAGAAAATTAAATACAAAGAGCAGAGCAGTGTGAATCAGAAAGAGATGATAGAGCAACAGTAAATAATGAAGGAGAATGTAACTAGATAGAAAATATAAAGAACATTTAAAAGACTAATAAATGACAAAGACAGTTCAATGCAGATAAATGTAGAACAGTGGTGACTTTGATGAGGCTTTATAACACAACTATGCATACATTATAAAACAGGAAGAAGAAAAAGTGTTTGAGTCAAAAGAAAACTGTGTGTATCATTGATGTAGAAAAAGAAAGCTTGCAGACAAGTCCTAACACATGGATGAATGATGACTTTCAGAGAGTCTTTATGACAGAATTGTTTTTCACAAAGTAGAAGTACGAAAGACTAGGAGTTAAAACAGGGAAAAAAAAAAAAGATAAATTCTGCATGGACTCTAAAGTATGAAACAACCACAGCAATGTTTCTGTAGAGAAAAAAAAATTGATGTAGATGAATTGATCTCACTACATTTCTAGCGCTGATCTGACCATGCCCATTACACAAAAGTAGTATTTACAGGAAGGATTGCCTTCTGTTTGGCCACTGTGCAGTGATTATTTCTCAAGTGTTTATTTATCATGAGCACTAAAAATGCAGTGGCAGCGATAATAATGTTCACACACAAAAGACACAGACGGGGAAGAAAATAGATACGAATATATAAAAAGGTATGGAGGAAAGGAGAGAAAGAAATCAGAAAGCAAGCAGAATGAAGAGACAAATAGAATGGGTAGATAGAAGAGACAATGAAGCAAAATTGATACTATTTATTAGTATAAACGTAGGGGAAAGAAGAAAGAAAAGTCAAAAACACACAACTTAGGCTCAGGTTTCCTTACTTTGTTATAAAAACAGCCAGCTTTAAACAAAGAGATATTTTGGGCCTACTGTAACCTGTCTATTTTCTAGAACATATCCACGTGGTGTGGCCAAAATCAAGGACCATGGCGGGCAGCCACTGGCTGGAGCAGGGGGAGCCAAACTGCACATCTAACCCACAAGATTCCTCATATATATGTGACTGAACATCTGAAGACCGTGAAGATCACTGAACCCAAACTGAGGCTGTTTTTTGTAGTGGTTTGGCTAACATGTAAGCTGGCTTGCTCTGTCTGTGGGATTTTGGTGTCAGACCAGATAGATAAGCTCAAAATGCAATTTCCAGGTTGACTCCTTTCAGGTGCAGTAATCTCATGTGGCCCTAGCAAAGTCAGAAAAAAAATTGACCTTAAAAACATGGTGCATTAGACACATGGCCAGAGGTAGATCTCAAGCACTTGCGCACTCTAAACATGACACTAGAGTTTCTAGAAGGGCAATTCTTTTGGGGTTTGATGCTTCTAAGTAGACACGTATAGAAGTGTAATATTGGATGTAGGCATCTCAGTTCTAAGAGCACCCCATGCTAGGCTCCTGAATCATTTTAAGAAAGTGATAACTAAAGAGGAAACTTGTTATCTGAGAAAGCTACTGTATCAGTTTCCCTACAGGGGCACAAAGATATTACAAATTAGTATGCATTCCAGTTCATAATTTCAAACTTTTTTTCTTATAATTATATGACAAGAAAATATCTGTAATGAAAATTTGGATTCTAACATCATCGCATGACTCAGGGGCAAACTTGCCTTTCTCCTACCGCAGTCTAACTCTATTTGAGAAGCAAAGCAAATCTAAACTTATATAAACCAGACCATGCTATACTTCCATTTTGGCAAAGATGTTTTTCTGTTGAGTCTGGATCAGTGGGGTTAAAAAAAAAAAAAATTGGGTGCCCTCAGTGTGTACTATCCCAGATTCTAAAATATTTACTAGGGGTTCTGTGTGTTTAACTTGCCCTGGAGTATAGCTGGTATGCTTTAGTTCCAATTTTTTAATGATACTACTACTCCTGCCAGTAATTTTTATACCAGCTGCACTGGACTAATTATGTGGTTTTCTCAAAAGTCTATTTTTGAAATAATTATGGCCTTTGAGCATATAATAGACAGCAAGCTTTGGGTAGGCAGGAGTAAAGAACTTTCCATTTGAACAGAAAGGATAAGAAAGTTGGCATATCCGTATTACATCCTTATTTTGAATGCATAAACCTGTACATCACCTCAGGGTGCCTATCTAATAAAGAATTGCTCCTTCATATTTATGTCCACTTCCTTTTAGTTATGTTTCTAGATTATTTTTTTTTTATTTCTCATTAACTGCATTTTGCAAAGCTTCTTCGAGTCAAATGAAATAAATACTAAGCACTACTAACCATACAGTGTAGAATCATTACTGGCGCATTGCGACCAGAAGTTTGTCTTCTGTAATCTCCCTTAATGACCTGAAATTGCTGAAGAGCTGAGGCTTGTACTCATGCATCCTACGAGGTGACCTTAAAAACGATACAAGGCTGTCTGTGGCTTGAAAAAAATTTGTGAACAGTCTGCTTAGTTGATGGCTTCTGCTATTTTATAGAAATTAAGTGAAATGCGGAAAATTATGACGTTTGTAAAGGTTTATTCTGGGGAATGTGTAGGGGTGCATTTCAGAGCCTGGAGCTGATCTGAGCCACATGATTCTTTTAAAGTTAATGAGAAAGTCACAGCTAGAATGGCATGTGATAATCTGAAAAATTACCCCTTACTGCCTCTTTAGATATTCTGTGTCATATGTTATGGTAATAAATGGTTCTCAGCATGAGGTTGATTGAAAGGGGTATTGCTGCATGAAACAAAGAACTTGCCTTTTCTTCATGATCTCTGAATAATGTTATTAGCATATGCAGGGTCAGCTCTGAACATCAGAAACCTTTGTGACCAGGGAGCCTGGAATTACATTGGTGTGAGTGAACTTAGACGTACTTTCATAATTTGTCTTTTCCAGTCATGTCTCTGAAAAAGAACCAAACAAATATATGGTCTTCATTCTGCATTACCTCTGACTAACTTTCCTGTGGCTCTGCCATGGTAAGTTTCAAGGTTTATACTTTTCAAATTATTACAAAAACTCCTCAGTCTTGAAGAAATCTAGAGAATGTATCAAATCAAATGGCAAATTGATGTATATTATTAGTTTTGAACAGTTACTCCCAATATTATCATTGATCACTGCAGGTAGTTGGACTTGATGATCCTTATGGTCCCTTCCAACTTGAGAAAATTTATGATTCTATGATCATCAAAGTAGGGAGGATCCAAGATTCATCCACATGTGCAGGGAAAAAAAAGACCCAGTTGAGGAGGTTTTTGATTTTTCTTGCTATTTCAAAAAGTTTAAAAAATAACCAAGATGAGTAAAATCACCCTTCTACAAAATAATACTGCTTTGTCATGGATGGGGGTTTTTTTGTCCACCAAACCAGTTTTAAATAGATAAGAACTCATGTAAATTAAGGAAGGGACAGTTTGATTAATTCTTTCTTGTACAGTTTAGGAAGTTTTACACTTCACACACAGCAGAGAGGGTCAAAACAACAGAAGGTAATTGCAGGAGAGAAAGTCTGGGTTTCAAACTAGGTAGGCCTCTTCAGAAGTCTCTAGGTCTAAATCTGCAGAGATTTTCAAGGCATTATTCTAGAAAATCTGATTATGGAGATACTACAGATAGGAAGCACTATTCACCACACTAATTCTCTGAGGTTATTTTAGTTTAGTGTGGGGTTGTTATTGCAATTGAAATATGTAAATAGTACAAGACCTGATTGTGGGCAATGTTCTCAGCATCCTATTTAAAATATCAATTTAAACAGTGGGGGTTTGTTTTCCTGAAATCTACAGCTGCCTAAACCTGCAGCTGGCCCAGGATTTAGTGGTGAATGCTAAGTGTATTTTGTTTTCTGACATTAAAATTCAGCTTGCACTACCAAGTGTCCAATTTATGTGTCCATACAGCTTTTCATTCAAAACTTTAAAGTATTTTTAAAAAAGAAAAAATCGTTATGGCAAATGAAGAAGCAAGTAAAGAAGTTTTTTACATAGGAATATGAACTGACTACTACAATAAAAGCCACTCAGAAATAGAATTAAATTATGTCTTGTCTAACTATATTAACCAGAAATTTGCTCTGGACAGCTATGACTAATAATGTTTACTCTTGAGAAAAGTACTATGCCCAAAATGTCAAAAGATGGAGGAACAGTCTTATTAGTAGAATTTTCACTCTTTGAATCAATCATTCAACCTCATGAAAATAAAAAGAAATAAAAATCAATACAAAAATTTAATGAAATTTCAGGGCTTTTTTGTTATTAACAGGTTAACATGTAATGCCTGTGACTTGCTCACCTCAGGTGTCTTCCACAACCCTCTCTCTTTACGTGTATGCTGCACCTTTTAGATCGTATAGAAGGTCATCTAGATTGCACTTTTATTTATTATTTAGATTCAGAGGACTGTTGATTTTCATCCTGAATAATATTGACCAGTGAACTATTCCTGCTTTGCTGCCTTCATTATCTTCATTGTTTCCTATTATAGTGTGCTTGTAAACCCATTAAAATATCACAGTCCCACAGTATATTCCCCTATGTTCAATCTACCTCCCCAGAGACCTCAGTAAAGGAGAATTTTTTTGGTTGCACAGACTCAATTTCAGTTTGTTAGGTGTGACCATATTACTCACAGCACACTGTCGTTGAGAGTAACCAGTTGAGGATGTGTTCCCGTCTCTGCAGGCAACTGGTAGTGGATCACAAAACAGGTCCCAGGTTATGATGGTACTGGTCTGTCCTACACCATGAACGGTATGGGCTTTACCTTGGGTTTCCTTTCTCCGTCTAATTCATTTTAAGTAAACAAAAAAAATATTTTTAGGATCTGTATGGTTTCAGTGACTGCACAAGCTGTTACTTTGTTACTTCAGAAGAAAAAGAATTAGCTTTTATTTAGAAAACTCTAAAACCCTGTAAAAAAAGTAAGACCTACTTATAAGTCCAGCCAGGCAGTTAGAGATAAACATGCCATCTTTGCTATGAAAGCCATCTCCCCAGGTTAGCCTAGGTCAGGTTTTGGGTTAATAAATGCATTCAAGGGAATACATAAACTATGCTGAGGATGATCTCTTCTCACTTCTATCTACAATTTTAACCATCTGGAAACACCTTCATACTGAAGATGAGCTAGAAGGCTGGAGAGATTTGCCCTAACTCTTCACAGGTCTTACTAGCCTAGAATGCACTTGTTTCTGTGGCTTCCAGTTTGCATGGGAAGGAGGCAAGCTGAGCTTGCATCTCCTCAGGGCACAAATGAAGTCAACACCTTTCTAAACAAAAAAAAATTCATTGTTTTCACATCTACTCAGCTGCAGAAATACATTTTAGTAAATTAATTAATTTGTCTAAAATCTTCTGAGAATTGGCCATTGTCAAGTGTTGTATGGATTCCAAAGAAAATGAGAGAAGCTGGTTTCCAATGTTTCTCTACACCCAATTAAATTTTTTACATGTTCATTTTTGATGAAACGTCATAGCTCAGTGCAGCTGAATATGACAGCAATTCAGTAGTGTCTCATTTACCCTTATCCTGGAATTCACTGTGTCCAGGTAGACCTTTAACAAGTTGTAAACTTCACACTTTTTAAAATAATTTTATTTCTGTTGTTTCAACTGAAGGCTTTTATTCCAAAAGTTAATGCATAAGTATATTCATTTTGTAATAGAAATTCATGGTAATGAGTGTTCCTGCTCTTGAATTTGTACTAATAATACCCTGAGCCATAAATTTCAGGGGTTTGCTTTTCCAGCCTTCAAGATTTTTTGTTTGAAACTGTTTGGTCTCGGTTGTATTATTGTATTGCATTTCGCAGTGTGTTATATACAGTAGTATATAATAATCAATGCAATAAGAGACAAGACAAAATATTGACCAAAAGGTCCAAATCCCTTTTTTTTTTTTTTCCTGTTAACCATTTGTTTGGGTAAAATTTGAGTTTAAAACATCAGCTTCTTTCAGGATGGAAATAAAATTGTGTTTACTCTTCCCATCTTCATGTTGACTTCAACCAGTCATATTAAAAGATGTAGTTTGGTTCTCTGTCAACAGATTTAATAATTACATGGCCTAATCTTTCTTCTCTGCTGGGCTCTTTCGTGTCTTTTATTTAACATGAAAACACAAGGAAAATCTGAATGAGGTGAGAGAACCTTTGCTTTCTACTTGTGTTAGTTTTGCCATCTCCTGTCTTCTGTGAAACCGCCGGAAAAAAGGTATTTTAAGCCAGTTATGTTTAATATGTTGAGCAACATCTCTGTCTTTGCAGAAACCATGAAACTCCTTTCTTCAGTTGCAAGCCTCACGTCCTCCTGCATTTTCACTCACTAATCTGTTTCCTGAACTGTCCTTCCTCTGTCTTATTGGGTTAAGAAAAGACTTATGCCAAACTACTTTGTGGTGAAATGTGATTTTCACAAGAATATTCCATTTGGTCTTCAGTGCTTTAGTGGATACAGAAGAGCTACTATCACATCTTTAATAAACTTGTCTTTGGAACTATTGAGTTATGTCATGTGAATATTCCCTTGGGTCTTCAGAGGTTTAGCAGAAATAGAAGAGCTACTATCACATCTTTAATAAACTTGTCTTTGGAACTATTGAGTTATGTCATGTGAATATTCCCTTGGGTCTTCAGAGGTTTAGCAGAAATAGAAGAGCTACTATCACATCTTTAATAAACCTGCTTTGAAACTACTGAATTATCTCCTTTTCCAGTGTGTAATGGTGCTTGTATGTGGAAAAAAATGCCTGGGTTGATGGGTTATCCTGAAGAATGGATTTCATGCATAATCTAGTCAGCATGTACTCCCTTGGGTTCAGTGTCTGACAGTTTCCCTGAGTCTATGCTTGCTAGACCAATTTGTGTTCACTTGCTTTGCTTGAGGAGCTGGGGACAGTAGTCCACAAAGACCAGACAATCTTCAGTTTTCACACTTGGCTGGATCTGATTTAGGTTTGATTTATTCCCAATAAAACTTATTGAGGCAGAGAATTTCTTATTTGTCTTTATATTTTAGTAATTCCAGTGTTTCTTGCATTCACAGAGTATTTCATAGTTCTTTTCAATTCAGTAAAAATCTCTCTAATATCCATCCCTGTCATTTTGTTTTGCAACCATTTGTCTTTGTCCCTTAGATTTCTGTTTTAAAGTTACATGAATTGAGAAGAAATAAGTATCATTATTTTTTTTCTTACCTCTTGAACAGTCTTTTTATTTGATATGGTCAACGTATCCAAACACTCTGCTTCATTACCAGGAGACATATTCTCAAGACATCTGTTAAATGAAAGTTCATTGCATTTTCATATTGCATTTTTATGCTTAAAATGGTATTTTATTGTATCAGGATACGTTAATTCCTTACTTAAATAATGCATTTTAAATCAACTGGTTTTATGCTTTGCTGTTTTCTTACATTATCAGAATCTCTGAGAAGATTTCAGTTTAGAAAAAAGTATCAGGATTTCAACATATTAAGAGCTAATAGATTTGATCAACTTAAATTTAGGTACTCATTAATCTTTTTATTCTCCCCTCAAGTTTCTTACTACTATTAAATAACTTAATCTTCATAACACTTCTGTCTGTTTACCATTTCCAGAATTCCATTCTTCTTGACCCTCTCTCCATCTGCATAGCTTTCCAGGCTTCTCCTTCTTGCTGTGTAAGTGCTGACATAATCACCATACTGGTAAAGGATTGGTAAGAACTACTGTATTTTTGAAACTGAAGAAAATCATTCAGGTTGGTATGCTGATTTTCTGGGATGGCAATTGCATTCATGACTACCAGATTTTGAAATGGCATTTAAAAGACTAAGTGGGTAAGGTAGGAATGCACACATAACATGCACTTCTGGTTAATAAAATGTTAATAAAATGCAAGTTAGAATTAGTAACCTGTGTTCTTCGCTCAACAAGAGTTGTCTGAGTTGTCAGGGATGACTCAGGCTCTGAGTTGTCAACAAAATGTTGTTAATGACTGGAAACTTATTATCAGGCCATTGCCCAGTTCAGTAGAGATGGAGCTTTTACTGTGCAGATACTTCTTTGGGTGTATTCACTATTGACTTATAAAATTATATGGACACTTAAAATCCCATAGGAATTTTTTTCTTCCCCAAGGATGAGTATACAAAGCCTCTCGATCCACAAAGTCAAACCAAAGAATGTGAATTTTGCAAAAAACTTAGCCATGTGGTTTTGACGTTTTTCTTATCTCCAAGCCACAGACTAATGCAATTCCAAGATCTGAAAAATGAAAAATAAAAAATATTATGGAAAAATTCATAGAAAGCTATGCCCCGAGCAATCTGTGAATGCTGTTGATACAAATGTATATAAATACTTAGTACATATATTTGGTGGTACATACTCTACTGTTTATAAATCAGGGAAAAATGTAGGCAAAGCTGACACAGTTGTTAACTATCTGTGAAGTTCCCAATTTAAAACCTCAGTCATGGCAAAACTCAAAAGACGCACCCTAGTCATGCCATTAGGGCTCAGTTTATACTGTACTCAAAGGTTTGAGTGCAAGTTATAACAATGCCTCAATTAACAGCTTAATTAGCCTATTTATAACAGTGGGGTAGGTAGCACATGCAGCAGCATCGCTATGGCAGCTCAGGCTTCAGTGACAGGAAATATCCTTACTACTTCCATGATTTCACAGATCACTATGGAAGTCTGTGAAGGCACAGTACTCAAACTCGCTAGTTTATTGCCAGTTCAGCTATTTCTAAATGAATTACAATCGTACATGGAGTAAATGAATATGAATCAGTACTATGCAGTCAGCTAAAGAAGCTAAAGAAGTGTCCTGTACAGTATTTCGAAAGTATGATTAACAGATGTATATAGTTAGAGAGAATTATAAAACTTTTATTGTAGTCCTTGAGATGACTGATATTCCTAGAGACAAGTGGATAGGCGAAAAGGCTTTGATTCTCCACTCCAGAGCAGATGGATGGGAAAGATGATAAGAAAATCAAAATGAAAGCAAGGACAAAAAAATGTAAAACAAAAAAGAAGAAAAGTTGATCAAAGGAGATGCAAACAGAACAACTAGAAGTTTAAGAAGTCTGCAGTATCCTTGAAAATGGAAAAGTCCCAGTCAGCACAGTTATCATGTTTACTTTGTTTGTTTGTTGAAGAAACATCCAGGAAAGCAGGTCAGGGAAGGCTGTGGGCTGCCTCAGGAGCCCAAGGAACACAAAGGCATTTCTTTTGTTCTACATTTTGGACCTAGATCTAACATGCATGTTTAGCAGTCCATTTCATCTATTTAAATTGGTTTCAACATAAATTGCAGAGAGAAAAGTGTGTATCCTCCCTTCCCGTGGATGGTCGGTTATTCCTGTCTCTTCCCAATCTTTTCTATCCCTTTTATCAGTTTTCTGGGGGCATGCTGATGGGTTCATTTTGAGCTAGTTCACCAGGCCTTTTGCTTTGAGATCTACAGCCTGAGGTAGGAAGGAAGCACAACCACTGCCTGTTTTGGCAGTCAATACTCATCTATACTGCCCAAAATGACTGTCAAACTATGGGGATAAGACAAGAGAGAGTTCTCATATTGAATCAGTATAATACAGCTTTTACCATAAAAGTATATTTTTAAAAAATGCTAATCAAATAAATTAAAAGGTCTAGCATGCATATGTAACAGCTGTTAAAACAGTATAGTTGTATAAAAATCTTAAGGTACCTGTATAAACAAACAAAAAAGGGACATTTCTATTTCCAACACCTCCTTCTGCTCAACAATAGTGCATCCACAAAGGAAAAACAGAGATAACATCCAATTAACCTTCAAGCACATGGTCTTAGATAAAATCCATCTCATTAATTCAATCTAAATGTCAATAGAAGTACAGTTTTTGTACTGAATCCTATATCCACAAGAAAAAAAAAAAAAAAAAAAGAGGGTTGTAAATAGAGTCTGAGGATGACAGAGGGAAAATGCAGCTCCTGGGAGGAAAGGGGATGACATGCAGGTGAAGAGTGTTCTCAGCTACTTCTCTGCCCATCCATGGATTCCCTAGCAGGCTGTTCCCTTCTTGCTACGTCCAGCGCCCACCCCTTTTCCTGGCAGTGGCCACACCGTTGTATTTTTCCACCTCCCTTCTCCATTCTCTCCTGACTTCGCTGCAGTGCTCTCTGCCCCCCTGCACCTCCTCTCCAAACGTCCCTTGTAAGACAGAGAGGACCGAGGAAGACTCACTCTGCCCAACTACATCTAGTGCTGTCGCGTACCACCTGCAGGGAGGGGGGACTGACTAGGGATCGCAAATCCCCTCGGTGTGGATTAAGGCAAGGTAATACTCAAGGTCGTACACAAACATCAGCTTTTACAGGAACATAGAGAACAAGTGTTTTGTAGATATTGGCACACACACAATTATATCTACCTAAGCTATGCAGAAATCAAGGTAGGCCTTGTTTTACTTAACAACACGGAGAGAAAATAGAAAGAGACATAGAGTGGAAAAGAGAGAAACCAACAGAGAGGAAAAGAGAAAGAAAAAGATGACCAATCCTGGATCCAGCCTCGGACCTGCCGATGGGGAGTATTTGGTGTAGAGTGAGTTCCCCCTTTCTGACTTGTACGTGCCCCTGCTTATTGGTCCCAATCCCCAGAACAGGGCAAGTCAAGAAAATTGACACTGGGACCCTCCCCATGACTTCCATTTTGTCCTCTGCTTGGGGCATTGTCCAGGCTCAAAGTACAGTCACTTGAGGCTCAGCCCTTACAAGCCACTAGACAAAAAAACCAAGAAAAATTTTGGGCAGGTTGAATAGTTAGTGCAGAGTTGCTTTATTTGCACCAGAGAGCTCATCCCATGAATTCCTCGAGTCTTGTGGCCAGGGTAAAGGCAGTAGGGAAACGCGCTGGTGGTGTCACAATCCCTTCCTATGGTTCTGCCCGCTTTAAAAGAAACCCTAATTTATTAGTGACATCAGTTCTTGAAAGCAATCCACATGTCATGCAACTGGCAGTCAAAACAGAATAACTGTATTTTCCAAGGCAGTTTACATCTTAGTCAGACTTCCAAAACAGTTAACGAGCAAACGAACAAACAGCCTAGCTAAATGTTACTCCAGCGTAAGTAGAAATGAACAAAATTCTGCCTTGTGTTTCAGGTGAAACGATAAAGAAGAAAGAAAATTGCTAGGGTGTTTTCTGTTCTATTATTAAGCTAGTAGCTTTAATTGTGTTTCTGTAGCACTTGTTTCTTTTCTGTTTTATTAATTGTCTGGTAAAGGAATCTTGCTACCGCAAAACAACATACAAGCACCTACCTTATTAGTGATTTTTTAAAGTACCGCTAAGGAATAAATCACTGGCTTCATACTAAACACAGTTGATGTAGAGAGACCTTTTCCTCTGTTTTCCTTAAAGTTTTAGACCATCTCTTAAATGTATTTATTACTCAATGATTGGCATAAAGGCACTTATTTGCACAGCTGGGATAATGCCTGTTCACAGGGACTCAGAGTGATATATTCTGCAATTGCAACTAATTTATTTTATCTAAGTGTTTGTTCTCAGAGGCCAATGTCTGTCTGGAAAGTTCTTGTGTGTTAGAATGAATGTTATTTCTTTCAGTGGTTTCTATTTATCACTGTGCTGTGGGACACTACTGGCAATTTAGAAAAGAATAATGCCCTCCAGGTTAGAGACCAACAGCAGGAGCTGCTCCCATAAAGACAAATGTACTAAAGATTTATCTGTTTACCTATGTAATTTTTCCCTCTTTAAGATACCGAGGGATTTTTGTGCATCATTTGCTACTGATTTGTAAGAGGTTGTTGTCTAAAGTAAAGAAACATAGCACCTTCACCTTCTCTTACCAAAAATCGCTCATCTTTTAGACAATTGAAGAGAACAGGAATTATTTTATAGCGAAATGTGTTTGCAGAGCTCTTAATGAAGCTACTAAAACATATAATTACCTTAGTGATCCTGAGTACATTAATGGTTTGATTCTCAGTAGAACTGGGGGGGGGGGGGGGGGGGGGGAT
>VZSF01004956.1:301419-509026 GCA_013398295.1 Chionis minor
GTAATCTATGACTTCCCAAAATCCTTCCTACCACTATTAAAAAAAAAAAAAAAAAAAAAGGATGTGATGGTGATGGACCCAGAGGATAAGATGGTACTGTAGAGGATTAGGAGACCTGTAGGCAGCGTAGGACAAGAAGGGATGACATTTCATTTTAAATTAAAAGATTTTCACATGATTTTTGGTGAAATAAGTTTATAGACATTGTCTTCAGAATTCTACCGGGTTTTGTATTGAGATTACATTTGAAATGGGTATTTTGGGGGAAGAAGAGAAGGGTATTCACACTGTCTTCCAGGGAAAGGAGTGATTTGAAACTACAATTAAGGGAAAAATAAGAATACTTTAGACAAGAGAGAGTAAATAGTGAAAGGAAGAGGGATATAAAGACAACAGAGAGGACTGGGATTTTTTTTTTTTGTGACAGTGTAACGCAACTATCATTTGCTTTAAATAATAAATAGTTCCACAAACACTGGAACTAATAGAGTTGTGTTTTCAAATGATTTGTGTTTCATCGAATGGCTTTTTAAATGAAGTAAACTAAGCCTGCAGCATGTTTTCTGTCTTTAGTAAACACTAGAGAACTCATATGAGGAGGGAAAGAGAGAAGGAGAATCAAAGTGCGATGATAGCTAATAAAGTTCAAACTTTGATTGAAGCTTTTCCAAGAATGAAGGCATTTATAACCTCTCTCTCCTATCTACACACTTCAACAGAAGAATGTGTGTATTCAGTAACAGTTCAGTTCATCCTCCGGTCTTTCTCGTCGTGTGGGTATCTCTATAGCCTCTTTCCTGCCCCTAGCTAACTATTTTTACAGAACTTGTAAGAATGTAACATCTGAAAAATCTATCTTTCTGTCAGATTTGCTAGAAATTGGCCAGCCAGTTCAAAAGTGCCGGAGGAGCGGGGACTGCTGTGCTCTCCCAACTGCACTGGCTCATGAACAGCCTGACTAGCGTGAACTTCTTCTTCAGGAAAGAATTGGGGAGAGAGAAGAAAGAAAACAGTGATCACCCTTTGGGAAAGTTTCGCTGGTTTGTTCATTTTTTTCTTCCATTTTTTTTGTTATGAAGACTGAAAGAAAAGCCTTACTTTTTCTCAGTCCTGGTTTATAATGTATCCCTCTGGTGAGCTGGGCACAGAGATTTCATTTTGAATCTGTTTAGCAAAGCATTAAGCTGCATCCCTGGCCAGCCCAGTTGCGTGGTTCATGCTGCTCTTCCATTCTGTCCTGCCGGGTTGCCTTGCTATGAATGAAAATAATTCCCTGTCCCAACCCCATGCTGTATCAAGACATTACTCCTGGCTCACCCCAGGAGGCAGAATTTTTTGAGTACATCTTATGAGTACTAGTCTAACTGGAAAGCTTGCTCCTCAGGGGAGAAAAGGAGCTTCCCACATTGAAGAAGTAGCTCTCTTCACATAATGTACCTCAAGTAGAAAATGAAATTTCATGCTAGACCATTTGAGATCAGTTCAGTTTATTAAAAAGATGGAAGATGCAGGGGTACTTGGCACTGAAAGGAGTTGTTCTCACAAGAATTCTGCCCAAAGGTAGCTGTAAGCCCTTCAGCTGGAGAGGGTGCAGGAGGACGGGCCCCTGCGGTGACGTTCTCCCAGCCAGACAATGACTGTGGAAGCGACCCCAGCGAATCCACCCCCTTGCCAAGGGAACGGCTGTGCACAAGGTCCGCTGGGATATTTCAGGCATCATGGTCATCGACACTACTGTTTCTGCCTGACCTTGATGCTCAGCTTCGTTCTTTTTCCATTTTCAACCCCCTCGTCCCTGCCTTCCTCCCGGAACAATTTTCTCTCCTCCTGCCCTCCCTCTCCCCTTGCTCCTCTCCCGAACAGGAGACTCTCCTGCCGTTGCCATAACAACAGACAGCAACCTGGCCCCGGCTGGGCACTCCTGCCCTTTTCCTTAAAAATTCAACCTCATGTAAAAACATTTGCGTCTCGTTCTTTCTCTGGAATCCTTTTCCCTCTGGCTTTAATGGTAGAAAGATTCGCTCTGCTCTGCGTGTGGCCGCTGTCCTCTCTTACTCCCTCACAAAGCACTGTTTCCACACCACAAAGAGACACAGATTTGATGTTTAATTATCCCCTACTGAGCTTCCTACATAACAGACTCAGAAGGGCAGCCACTTTGCAAGTGTGACTGTCGGAGTACGTTTATCTTTGCCATCCCGGTGCTCTCCTCCGCAATCGCCGCACTGCAGCCGTGCCACCTGGACCAGATGCGGGCTGATAGGGAAGCACAGCTCTGCCCGGACCAAGGGATAAGGGAACATGGAGAGCTGTGCTACAAAGTCATCAGATCAGATAGTCGCAACAAAAACCTCCTCTTTCCTCAGCTAATCCATCAGACTAAAAGAGAGCAGCTGCGTCATGCTTTTCCAGGTACTGAGAGCGAACGTATTGTATAATTTTAAAAAAACATCCATGTTGTTTCATTTTGAGTCTTGTTTTACAGGGAATACGTTTCTCACCTGAACACCAACATAGAGACAAGTCTATAGGGCTGTATTAGAGTATTTACTTTTAGTTTATTCTAATCTTGCAGCCTAATGTAAATGTCATTCTGGCACATATGATTTAGATGTTAATCGGACTTTCAGCTTAATTCCTATTCCTGGAACAAAAATATGTCAAAATGCAGATGGGCAGAGTTATCTTCGGCTTCACCCATTCTGTCCTTTTACAGTATACCTAGCATTGTCCTGACAGCTAAATTTCTGGAAGCCTCCAGAATTCTGGAATCCTCCAGGCATTGGAGCACTTATTGCAGCATGGTGAGTAAGAGCTGGCTGGAGCAGCAGGCAGAAAATGTCAGTATCCCAGAGCCCTCTTTCCCCTCACTATTTGGACAGCAAGCATTTTAGAAACTCTCTAATGTGCGAGGGCCCAGATATTATTGGCATGGAGTTCAGTTCTTTATAGTATCTACCTGCTGACCCACATATAGCACCCCTAAACCATAGAGAGGTGTGGATAGAGAAGCAGCAGCAGCAATGTCATTCCATTTGGTTGAAAATTCTTGCAAATATTATATTGACAGCTTCATGGGAAAAAAATTATTATGTATATGTAACTATATTTATAAAAGAACATAATAAAATTTTATAGATATAACTGTCTCTAAAAACAATATGATATATTGTTGGCCCTGTGAATCTTTGGGGAAGACTTTCATGTAACTCAACATCCTCTGCTACACCTAAATCTTGTAGGAAATGGTCTCTGTAGGTAAACAGCATCTGATTAGTAGCTGTACAGATGCCAGCCCAGATACAGCTCTTTGTTCAGTGAGAATGTGCCTCCAAAAGCTGTAAGACACGTGTCTTATGCTTTCTTTATAAAGCCATTAAAGATTGAATGTCATGGAAACACATCTCGTCAGCACTAACTGTTTCTCTAGTGGAAGACGAAGCTGCAGGTGGTACTCCACCTCCACAGTCTACGGTTTGGATGAAGAAGACCACAACCATAATGAATGTTACTGGGTGATGGGAGCTGACACAGAAAGATGCTGTATAAAATAACAATCCATCCTGCTATAATGCCATGATCATCACTAACGCCAAGAAATTATTGAAGAACCAGTGGCCTAAGGAGGATCTAAAAGTCCTGGTACAAAAGGAGGAGAAAGGGGGTTTACTTACAACATGTATCTAGGAAGTGAGACAGGGCACTGTGAGTTTCTTGTTACCCTAACTTGAAATAAGGGCTGAATTCCCAACACTTAACGGCAGATCTTCAACTCAGCTATTTAAGCAGAAATCATATGAGAGAAGGAAACATGCATGAGAGATGGAGATACCTAGCTCATAATAATGCAGACAAATATCAAAATAATGCAGATAATTATTCTGTTCAGCCACAGACCCCTGGTGGGATCCCCAAGGATTGTAGGGGATTAGAAAACAGAAAACAGTTTGTTGCAGAGTCTTTTGTGAACTAAGTAGAGGCAATGTTTTGTTTGTGCCTGTCCCTTCTGCTGAGCATTTCACACTCTTAACCCTCCTACTCATCTAGCCATGCACAACTTATGTAATATTAGAAACATTAATTTCTAAAACTCTGGCACTAACATTACTCTGCGTTTGTGGAGTAGCACCTGGTAGTGTTAGAATAAGGAAAAAAAACCTCAGTGCTATGGCAAGCTACTAGGGAACATATTACGGGGTCTCTGGAGGGATTAATTTGGAAACCTCAAAGTGACTCCTGTGCTACTCGGGGCTATATCAAAAGAAGAGAACCCAGAATTGAAACATTTCTGTCCCCCAAAATGGGTCTGACAGCCCTGCTTCTTTCAGCGTCCAAGTCCTAAGCACTGTTAACATGACCTTCTGTTGCTGATAATAATGTTTAACAGGGCTTCTTTCAGAGCTCCTCCAAACCTATCACGTCTGGTTCTCACAGGATTATCTATGACTACTATTCTATCTCAAGGTCTCCAACTTAAGTTTTAGAAAAATGAAATGTGATTGTTGCACTGTTTTTACTTCACAACAGGAAAAGGAGAGTTTATTTGATGTTTCAGTACATTAATAAGGTAGAACTCATAGCAAGGAGCAGAAAAGAAGGCACAAAGGTTTAATCTCAGAAAACAGACACAGGCGAAGTGTAAATAAACCAGACTAAATAGGAATTTTTTCCATTCTTGTATTGATTGAGTAGGCAAATGAAACTCTGTCGAGGAACTGTGTGAGATGAACAAAGCCATTATTTTTTTCTAAAGATGATAATAACATCGACAACAACAACAATAATAATAATAAATAATAGCTTCAGTGTAAAAGGTGTAACTCTCTTTCTAAACTGGAATATCCTACTTCTGAGATAAATAAAAATTTCCATTTTAAAAAAAGGAGCTTTCAAAGCAGATTACAACTGCTTTCAGCAAACGTCAAAACAAAATTGTCTCACAGCTTTTCATCCAAAAATAAACTGTGGCAATTTGTTAATCACTTGTCATCTCCACTGACAAAAGAAATTTGTAAACCTACACTTGGACAAAATGATACAAAATACTTTGTTCTAATATTAAGGATAGCAAGAAAGCAGAGGCAAGGAAAAGGGCTATGAACAGCTCCAATCTGCTTTACTTGTCTGCACTTGATTTGGATCTTCAGTCATGGATGACATAAATTTTCCACTTGCTGTTAATATATACCATGTCTCATACCACACTCAGCAACAGTTCATTGAGTTGACTGGCCTCCAACGTACCTGTCACCCATCACAATTAACTACACTCACTGTCACAAACAATTTCCTAGATACACATCTGTGCTCAGCCACTCAGTCCCAGCTGTGATGCGCATATGTCTTATTTGATGAACCCAGCTCAACAACAGGGCTCTTGCAAAAGTGTTAAACACGGTGACCTGAAGCAAATACAACAACGTTTAATCTGTTTACGAGTGGATTGAATTTACATGCCTTCTGCGTTCTTACAGGCTTCAGAGATGCACCGCAGTGCCACAGTGCGATTGTCTTGCTTTGGAAGCCGTCCCTTGTCCAGGAAAAAAAACTGCGACTGAAAAGATTGTCCTAGAATGCAGTGGAATAAACAATAGATCTGCTAATTATTAGCACTGGTATGGTAGACATGACACATGGTTGCACAGGGAGAATGTCGAAGCATGTACACACTTGACTGTCTGCATTGTTGCTGTATTTAATGTTTGTGCTGAGTTCAAGACAATGATTCTAGCAGGAATTAATATTTTAAATAAAGTGTGGTGATCCATAAATTTGAACTAATCAATCTGCTAAGTAACTAGAAATCCATGTTCATTCAGTAGCTGACATAAAGTAGATTCTAAACTACTGCTATATTCCAATTCTTCATTAAGGAAATGTTTTTATTTCTAGGGGGAAAAAAAGGGGAAAAAAAAGCCTTGAAATCTTACATGATGTATTAGTAGATCAAAATTTTAAGGTCACACAGATTTTAAGAGCACAGAGGGAAATGCGTCGGACCTGGAAAATGTATATCTGGGTTTAAAAAGTGTTTTCCGTAAAGTACCCCTAAGAATTGTTCCTATGGTAGTCAATTCACTCAGAGGCTGTTCTTTTGTTTTATAAGCATGCTTGACATTTCAATGCCTTTTTTTTTTATGTTATGCTGTCATATATAACTGTGCAAAAATTGCCAAATGAAAATGGTAGTATTTTGTAATTCATTTGTCCAAGTAAAAGCAATTATGGAAGTCACAAGACAATGAGCAGTTAGAGTCTATAAATGCCTGCCTGAAATGAAAAGTACCATGTGATACTCAAAGAGGCTATATTTACTGTTACTGAAACTTTCAGAACAATTTTTCATAGGACAGAAACAACTGTCATCAGATTCCCTAGCCGTACTGGTCAGTAAATCAAGCACACTTGCTCAGTGAGAGTTTTGAGAAGGCCAGACATTGCCTACCTTCCTTGAAATGACATCCAGTAAAATCTAATACTTTTTTTTCTAGCATTTAGCATACCCACCCTCCCCAGTTGCAAATGATTGACTTGCAGAAATAAAAGCTAGTGTCACATTTAAAGGATTCCCACTACCAGGAATAAGCAGAGATGGGAAAAAACAGAGAGGGTGCTGGTTGCCATAGACTGAATTGATGTTAGTTCTCGGGAAATCACGTACGAAGCCTCTCTCCAAGATGACTTGCTGCCTTTTGGTTAAAGCAGCAGGGGAATTCGATGCTGGCTTATACAGTTATAGCACCTGCCCTGTAGAACAAAGGGACATGGACTGATCTAGTAAAGATGGTGTCAACCAAGTGCGCAAGGAAATGAGGTGAGCAAAGATATTCTTCACCTGGTGAACATTTCTTTTTGGAACAGACTATCCAGTGAAACAAGAACGTGGTTTCATGTGTTTAAAGTCACTGAGTTTCACCTCACTGACGGTGCCACCCTGGCACTACTGAACTCAAGGAACAGTGACTTCTCTATCTCGTCTAATAGGTGGAGGGATTCATATCTACCACTGAGTGATGAGCACAGAGTAAGATGGTGGGAAATGAGGTGTTGGTGTGGGTGATCAGTACACACAGGTGCTTTTCTGCTCCAGAGGCTGAGTGCCTATCTGCTGTAGCCTGCCTCTGCTGAAGCAGACAATTTTGCTGCCTCTACCTGAACAGGCAGAAAACATGCTACTTTCTTCCACTGCAAAAATGGACTTAGAATCATAGAATTGTCTAGGTTGGAAGGGACCTTTAAGATCATTGACTCCAACCATCAACCTGGCACCGCCAAACCCACCACTAACCCATGTCCCTCAGCACCACGTCTGCCCGGCTGGGAAATACCTCCAGGGATGGCGATTCCACCACTGCCCTGGGCAGCCTGTTCCAAGGCTTGACGAGCCTTTTGGTGAAGAAATTTTTCCTGATATCCAACCTAAACCTCCCCTGGTGCAAGTTGAGGCCATTTCTTCTTGTCCTATCGCTTGTTACTTAGGAGAAGAAACCGACCTCTCCCTGGCTACGCCCTCCTTTCAGGTAGTTGTAGAGAGACAGAAGGTCTCCCCTGTGCCTCCTTTTCTCCAGGATGAACATCCCCAGGTCCGTCAGGTGCTCCTCACAAGACTTGTGCTCCAGACCCCTTAACAGCTTCATTGCCCTTCTCTGGACACGCTCCAGCTCCTCAATGTCTGTCTTGGAGTGAGGGGCTCAAAACTGGAGGTGGGGCTTCACCAGTGCCCAGTACAGGGGGACCATCTGCCCTAGTCCAGTTGGCCACCACTATTCCTGACACAGGCCAGGATGCTGTTTGCCTTCTTGGCCATCTAGGCACACTGCTGGCTCGTATTCTTAAAGAACAAGACTTAAAGAGTAAGTGGAAAGATCTAATGAAAACATATACAAACACACGTAGGGAAATGTTAAATCAAAGGGACCCTCATGCCTTGTGAAGCTAGTGAAGACTCCTGCAGAAGCTGTCTCTCAGACATGCTTCTACTTGTAAAGGGAAGGAGTCACGTATATGGCTTGGTAAAACTTTCATACATGGCAAAGTTGTTTCCCTTGTGTTTTATTTTTCCAGATCCTAAAATGCATTACACATCTCCTAAGAGATTCTTGGTCCATGGATCTTTTCTCTCACAGCATACAACCATAGAATAAAAAAGTAACCATGTGAAAAGTCACCAAATGACTGCTCACATAATTGAAATAGTATATTGCAAATATAGCCCTCCCTGTTTGCTGGGATTTCATAGCAGGCTAAAATAGGTTTTTAAAAACTGCTAGATAACCATTTGATAGAAACATCTTAAACTGTCCATGGGAAGTTTCCAACAGAAAAACAGGCCATAATTCTTAACAGATCGTCAAGATTAGATATAACATCAATGTTTTATGTAAAAAGCAATAGTAGAGGGAAAGCATATCAAAACTAAATTTCAGGAATGCTAGCCTCACATGTACCAAACATGCTACCTCCAGTGGATCAAAGATAATGAATTGCATAGCATTTTTAATTCATTTTTATTTATAAAAACTTTTCAAATGGTTAATAAGTTATGTTTAAGTGGACCTATCAAGTAGCTTATGAATTTTTAAAGAACACTTGGTCATCCGACAAGTTGTTTACAACCTGATATAAAGTCACAGTTTTTAAATGTGTAAATCCACATGTTGGTCTTCTATGCCAAACCTATGTAGAATAGGAAATGTGACAGAGAGAGTTTAAGATGAGGCATTTGTTACTTTCACCAATAGGAAAGTGTAGAATAGTGCAAGATTTTCTGAACTCTAGGTAATAAGTGCTAAGAGAGAAGGGTGCACAACCTATTTATCCCCTTCTTTTGCTTTAGTTCTCCCTGAACTTGCTTTAAAACAGTGTTACAGGTTCATCGACATGGGATATTCGCTATTACAGTTTTACTTGCTGTTACTGGTCTCACTTAAAAGATGGTGCTTATGCTGGCACAATATCAATGAAACAGGAGTGACTGTGGTGGTTTGATTTTGAAATCTTTCCAAAATTAGCATTGTATAGAAGGCTATTGCTTAAGATTTTAAATTCCTCTGTTTCTTATCAGAATAAAGTGTATTTAAATCTTTATGAGTATCTAAGAGGAATTAAAATCTACTGAAAAGCATAGTGCTTTGTATTTTTTCTTGTTTAAATTACAACTATTTCTTCAAAATTAGAAGTGGGGAACAGAATAGAATAAAGTTACAGTCAGATTTTCTTAATTGGTCCCATTCGGCACAAACTGAGATATATATATAAAACGTAAATGCCGTCATGGATCAGGCAAAAGTTCTATGATCTGACATTCTACCTACTGTATTTATTTCTAGTGCATGCAGGTATAGAATGCATACAGTTTTCAGTCTTAAAGAGTACTTCATTCTCTCAATGCAAATGTGTATTTTCCATTGGAAAAAATAAACACAACAGTGTTACTGAGATCTTATATTTAGTCCCATTGTAAGTTATCACTGTTTAAAAGACCCAGCAACTGAGGAGAGAAGAAAGAAAGAAACTTATTAGCAAATATCAAAATATATTTAATTCCTGAAGCATTCATAACCACTAACCTTGAGTTACATTTTACTGAATATCACAAAGAAATTCCGTTGCTCACAACTCGCCTGCCAATAGTAAAAAGCTGTCACATCTAATAGACTTCTCGTGCAATTTCGTATTAGTTAATGATATCAATAATTGCAGTTCAAAGGAGTTTACTAAAATGAGAGATATACAGTTGCCCCATCTGTTCCACAACAGACAGGGAACATTTTGTTGATTTCATAGCATAAGCACAGCCTCCGAGATCAAGTACTGCGTCACTATTATTGAGGCCATAATAATGATGGATGGTGCATTTCTGGGGATTACAAAACATGCTCGAATTCTGAGGTTGAGGTCAAAGATCTTGGGACTTCAGTCACCTGAAAGCTGCAAAGTATACTCAAAATTTCATACAAAATTAAAATTAGATTATAAATTAGAATAAGACTTCATGCCCATATATTTCTTATTAACATAAATCCATTTCACACTATATTATAACTTTAACTCATTTTTCCCAACATACTGATGTTAGACATGATGAAAAATAAATATTAAAAAGGAATACTGCACCATCCAACTGGAGTAACTTTATTAAGGTTGAAAGTTGCTGCAAAACTGCAAAGATCTCTTTATTAATTAAAAGCACAAACTGGAAAACCATGCCCTGCAACAATAATCATACCTAGACATAATATTAGAGTAATCATTATGAGATAGTTTGCAGAATAACTTCTTAAAATTGAACTGTCAATTAACTCATAAAACCTATTTTCCTGGAACAAATCAATCCAGTGGAAAAAAAAAATGAAAAAACGTTCTAAAGAAAAAGGGGTGTTATTGCAGATTTTAAAGGAAACTAAATGTCAGTAGTTCATACATCAGCATTCACTTTTTCTTCTCATGTATATAGTGCAAGGCATGTTTATTGTGCAAGCCTGTATGCGTACGTAGATAACAATTAAAGGAATTAGATTAAATTGTGAGTTCTTGAAAACTCAAAAAGAAAAAAAGTGTGATATTTGAATGAGGAGCAACTCAAACTTTTGCCAGAGAATAAATGGTTTTTCACATTATTCGTGCATTATACTTGTAAGAATTAGCAAAGTTACCACTTACTTTTCTGTGAAATTTTGCTTTTATGTTCTCCCAGGTATAAATGTTCAGCGGATGAAGATTTACAAACTTACTCAGGAAGTATCTAAACCCAGAAACGCTCCCACGTACAGAACTCTCCTTTTAAAAGTTAGTGTCTTCTCTCAAAAATTTTTGGAAGCTTGACCTTGGGGAGCCATTGGCTGAGGGAAGCAAGCAATTCTGACTCAATGCTTTTGTAAAAGACTGGACCAGGAGCGGGGAAGAAATCCCTTCAGGGCTTTTGCCGGGAGATAAGAGCCAAGAACTCATTCTCATGGCTGAATAAAAAGGAGTAGCATAAATGTTTCGATCTTGGGGGCACCAAGTTATGAATTTATTTTCATTTCTGGACAACTTTGCTTGCTCCTATTATATGAGAAATAGAAATCTATCAACTTTATGACATGGGTATTTATATAATAGTTAGCTGATTAACTTCCAGTGACCACATTTCAGACAGAAAAGAGACAAAAAAGTATTTTTAGTTTTATATGTGGACTCCTGACTAGTTAAGACTCTGTATTGCTGCAGTGTTTTTCAGGTTTTGTTTTGTTTTTCTGGACAATAGTGTATTTTTGATGTATTTGGGGCATATATTGCAGGGGCGGGAGACAGAAAGCGAGGTCCCCACTGGTACGCTGCTGATTGATATTCTTACATTGTGTTCAGTGAGGTGGGATTTTGCGTTTCATTTGTGGTGGGGGGTGTTGGGTTTTTTGGGGTTACTTTTCATATCAGAAAATTGCACTGTGAAAAATACCTGCGTATTTTGGGGAGTGGAATATATACTTCTACACTAACAGGTCTATCTTCTGTTTCTCTTGAGCAAGGTCTTCAGGGGCTATATTTTGCAGCATGAAAAAATGTATTCTGTTTTTGATTCTCAATCTTTCAGGAAAATTTGTATGGAAAATGAGCAGGGAATACTCCTTTTCTTCTTTCAGTGATGCCCTAAGGAGTATAAATTTGTTACAATAGCTCCTGATTCCGGTTCTGTTTCTCAGATGGTTTATCCAGTATTTCAGAAAATATCCAATGCAAATGCTCTCAAAATAAAGTTAAGCTGTTGTTCTTTATAATTCCTGGATGCATTAAAGTAAGAACAGGTCCAAAGATAGATGACAGAAGTTTAACAGAACTATACTATAGGCTAAACTGCTGGAAATAAATGTGCAAACTGTACAATTATCGAACAATTAACTTTTTGGACTGCATTGTGATCTACCCTCAGGGTAAAATAGACCAAAACACCTGTTAAATAGCATAAAATCTAATTTTACTTAATGGCCTTTATTTCCCTAATTTGCTTAATTCTTGGGAAAAGCTGCGATCAGGAAAAATATTTTATTCCCATTGTGGAATGAAGTGCCAATTTGTTCCAGTTCCCTTCAGTGTGTATATCCTACTTATGCACAAAGTGAAATTCATTTGCAGATGAACCGTACAGCTCCAGGAAGTTGTTGCAGGAACTATGACATGTAAAAAAGATCTTTTGCCTGTATGCGTGTGTGCTCCTGAATGCCACGCTTTGACTTTTATTGGAGTTGATTCTAATGACTTAGGCCAATAGAAGTCACAATGGTATATATTTTAATCATAGAAATTATTCTCTAAAGGTGCTTGAGTCCTTATCAGCTCTGAAATGTCCAAAAGGAAGAGCAGGCTCTTCAGCACACAAAATGTAATATGTATGGAAGAGTATCTGTATCTTCATTATAGATTTAATTTAGGTCATAATATATTAGAAACCAGCTTTTCCAACATACTTGGCCCTTCTGCAGCATTCAGCATCCAAAAGCCTCTGTAACAAGTGAATTGATCTTCCACAAGCAAATCTTAAGGATCTCACACACACAAATCCTGACTTCTGTTAAAGCTGAAGTAGTCCAACAAGCCCAAATTAATAAGATGACATTAGGGAAGACTATGAAAAATCAGGACTTAAATTATTTTTCTATCTACTCTTTACTGCCCATTTCAAAATCTGAGAGAAAGGGTGAAAAAGAAACTTTTCTGTATTCAAAGAAAAAACAAAAGTGGAGAAAAAAAGAGGGGTATTTTTGGCCCTTAAAGCTGTATGTAAGAGAAACGTATGTAAAGCGCTTCTCATGAAAGCAGTGCTTCAGGGTAGACTATCCAAAAGACAAAAAAGAAAACCAGAAAAAGTGGGTGAATATTAACTCTGAGCCAGTTCTACGTCTAGAACTTCCTAGTTACATGGGTATTTGGTAACTATCTGTTTAATGGCAATACCGAGGGCATGGGCAACATGAAAATTAAGTCATAACACCTGGGCTCGAATGTATAACACAGGGGTAAGACATAACTAACAGATGAAAACAAATCACATACAAATGAGTCCCAAATCATTCATCTGTAATAACAATTAAGTTCAATTCAGGGTTTATATTTCCCCACCCACCCACAAAGCTGACTTGAGATTATTTTTCTCCTTTTTTCAAAACAATTACATTCTGTATTAGTTGAATTATATTATCACATAGAAATAAACACTTATACTCCCTAATGATGACAATCATTTTCTAGAGAACAAAAGGTTCAGTTGCTTTTGTTTTTTTATATAAAATGTATCTTTGTTTATAATAATCAGCAATTAGTTCTGGCAATATCCCTGTGGCTCCCCTGCCAGCTGGAAGGAAAAACAATTATATAGTTGGCATTTCTTTTAGGACAGCAACTTCAGAGTCACTGTACAAGCAGCTCTTTTCATCAGGGTTATTTAGGTTTTTAAGAATTACCTTCCCAAAAAAAAATGGGAAAATTTTGTCAAGACATCATTTTCATCCTTTATGATTCAACCCAAAACCAAATGACACTTGATAGTCAGAAGGCAATGTTTTGATCTGAAAGTAACATATATATATAGAAGAGAGTTTCAGAATGCTTTAAGTGATTTACCAATGATTTCTGGTTAAATATGGAAGAGAGAGATGGGAGAGGTTGGAGGTCTGAGGAAAATTTGTATGAGTGTGGATGTGAGTTATACCTTATGTTGAAGGAATACCTGAATGCAAGCCTTCTTTCTATTGTACGTTTTAACTCATACCAGCTTTTGCAACTAGCATTTTCTAGACATGAAGTAAAAAGTAACAAATGTGAAGGAAAAAAGTTATGATCTAAGCACCCCCAAAAAAGATAAACGGATGGGATTTAAAAAACCAAACCCTGTAGAAAATTGTAACTGCTGTCGTTATTAGCTGGCTGATTTCTTTTTGGCATCACAGTAGATCCTCAGGGAAGAACTGTGGGATGAAAACACAGTATGGTCTCTGGCACGGAAACACACAAAAATGTAATTGCTGAAAACGAGGGATACTGTAGAAAAAAATCTGACATTGGTGTCTGAACTGAGGAGCTGGGAAGTATAATACAAGGTTACAGAAAACAGGGAAGGATGCAGAGAAAAAGTTTAAAAAGCATTATGCAGAAGAGAATGATGAGGAATGATTCAAGTGCATACTCGGTAGTCAAAATTGCAATGATTTTAGTCAGGAATAGCACTTTTTATGAAAGGAAGTAAATACAGCAGCCATATTTTATGCTATATGGAAATGGTACTGTTTGTGGGTAAAGCTAGAAAGTAACTTAAGGGCATGTATAAGATGAAAAAGGAGGCAAGAGGGCTAACAATTGCAGACTTAAAATTTAATGTACTATTATCCTTGCAGACTGAGTTGTATCCAATCTGTGCTGCATGAACAGCATAGACATGGGTTTAATAGAATGCCATAGACTTTTAAGGTGTCAGATTTGCAACATAGGAGATGGCAGGACAGAAGGAGAATAAAAGATATATATTAGAGACAAGAACAGAGCAGATGTATCTAAATCACTTGAACCAATCTGATCATGTATTGGGAGCTGCAGATTATCTAAAGAAGGGTATATCATAGTAGTATAGACAATTTTAGCTTCTTACCTTTATTTAGTGATCTTTTTCTTTCAGATTGCGACCTTCTGCAGTTCCATTGGCAGTTCGCAGGGATTACTTTGTGCTTTTTCCTGCCTTCAAGCCCTTATTTGCATCCAGAGGCATGAAATTTTCAGAGTTTGAGTAATGTAGGAACTAAAAGAAAGAGAAGATTGCACATTAGGCACCTACATATCTTGACAAATCTGTCCCCGAGCGACAGAAACCTCACAAGTATTCACTTAACTTGTGCATGTAATTTTGGATCTGAAGACACATAGATATTTTTGAAAGTCTGGTCCAAGGGCATATAACATAACACATCTCAAAACAGGTAATCAAGCATGATTTGTGGCTGTCTACCTGTTCTTTAAGAAGACAGGTTGTGAGTGAACTGTGGTCTACATGTCATAAAACTGTAACAACACAACTTTTTGTACAAATTCATAGGTCCTGTCAGGAAAAATTAGCTCAGACATAGCATTTCACACTTGTCGCTAAACGGTCTTTACACTAGAGGTTAAAACCCAAGACGGGGGTGTGCTTGAGCTTTCCAACCACTCTTTGAAAGAATTTTTCATGGAGGCTGTACATAAATATCATCGAGTCACAGAATCACAGAATGGTTAGAGTTGTAAGGGACCTTAAAGACCACCTAGTTCCAACCCCACTGCCATGGGAAGGGACACCTCCCACTAGACTGGGTTTCTCCAAGCCCCGTCCAACCTGGCCTTGAACACTTCCAGGGATGAGGCAGTCACAGCTTCTCTGGGCAACCTGGAGCGTCTCACGACCCTCAGAGAAAAAAATTTCTTCCTAATATCTAATCTAAATCTCCCCTCATTCAGTTTAAAACTGCTATCCCTCATCCTATTTCTACAGTCTCCAGTAAAGAATCCCTCTTCACCTTTTCTGTACCATAAATGTATACCCTCAGAGTAGGGTACCTACCAAATTCTTCTTCTAGTGAAAATGTCTGAATATGAGCAAAAAAAAAAAAGAGTGGAGAAACCGTTCAGTCAGTTTAGTGTTTTAATAACGCCTCTCCCCTCACTTAATGCTCAGTGCATTGATTGGTATTTTTATACTGGCTGGATCCCCAAATTAAAACCTGGACCCAGCATCCTGCCTGCACATTGGCAGGCACTACACTGTTTCAAAACAGATGTTCCAAGAATCGTACAGCCAGTTTTGCAGTTGTTTCTCCTCTCTCTGCTCCCCCCCTGGCTTTTCTCACTCAAGTGTGTAATGAGTCAGTAGCTGATGATGTTCTGACAAGGGCAGAGCTTCTCCAGGTTTCCATGGGAGTTATATGCATAGAATACAGCTCAACTCATAACCCTTACATAAGTCCTTGTTAAAATATGCCCAGAATAAGAGAAAAAAGGAGAAAAAAAACATTACTTGCTGCATCATGTTCTGCACCCTGTCTTGTCCCACACTTCGTACTGTAGGTGAAGGTGTAGCAAAGAATTCATCCACAGATCTTGCTCAGGTTTTGCTGTGAAACCAACATTCTGCCATTTCTCATTAGATAGACCCTCCACTGTAATAAATTATATTGTTAATAAAGCCAGAAACACTAGGCCAATCAAAATTAGTGGCAGAATAAAACGAATAGGCAAAGATTTAATTTACTTCCAGAAAACATTTAACTGTCCAGATGTTTAGCCACAGATAATTAATATAGTCATTTGGGTTTTGAAAAATTGGCCAAAAAAATTGTCTGGGAAAATCTAGGAAGCATTTCTTATACATTCAGTTTGAGATTTGGCTACAGCTGAGATGCATGGATTCATTCTAGCCCATGTTGTCTCTGAATTCCTGCCTTTTTTGTTTCTACGGTATTTGGTTATTTTCGTTTGGGAAAAACTCTGCATTAAAAAGCTCTGCATTATCTTTTTCTCTGTCTCATCCTTTACTCTGCATTTTCTTTCCACTTTATCTATTTGCTTTTCCCTTCTCCATCCAATTTCCGGCCAGTTGTTTTTCCAAGAACTCACAAACATTCATACATTTTTTCGCTTTCTTTTCTTGCCACTCCTAATTTCATTGGCTCCCTAGGCCAGAGGTTGTTTCTTTCATGTTTACAGTGTATACTAGAGAGAAAACCACATTTTTTGTGTAGTTAAAATACTAAATCAGAAAATATTTACATTTAAAATTTATGATTTCAAACCCCATTTCCTGTCTATAAATTCTAGAATTTTGATTGGTTTCTTAAAACCAGTGAAAACTGCAAAGAGAGATTTTTAGCTAAAAAAATCATTTCAATTTGCTTTCAGGGAGAATTAATTTTACAGAGCTCAATACAAATTAGCAGTACTTACTTCACATCTGCTTCAAACCTAATAACCAATAGAAAACAGGAATAGAGTGACTGTATTCTCTTTTTGTTAGTACATTACCTGAATGGCATCCAGTAGTGCAAGTGTGGCACAATAAATAAAACATCAAAGCAAAGTACTATCTTAACTTCTTTTTTTTTTTCTTTTTAAAGAAGGCTGAAACCTAGGACAGAAAAAAAAATGCGGACACAAGTTTATTCCTCAGGATAAGAAAATTCAAAAAGAGGACATCTCAGCATATCAAAGGTCACATTCACCTCTGTAGATGATGTGGTTAACTTTAAATTAAAACTTATGCACAGTTCTCCTTGCAATGTTCTGTCACATGGTGTCTAGAAAACTACTGAATTTCCACAAACACTGAAAATCACTGAACTGTTCCAGTAACTTTTCTTAGGGTCAAGAAATGACGAATGCAATGTATTAAAAGCAAATACTAACTAATAAGTACATTAAAAAAGTAATCAGATTATGAAGCAGTTTGACCAAAAAAATAATAATGAAAGAAAGAAACCAAAAAGGGAAACTTTCGGGAGGATATTTTGTAGGTGTGGGCAACGGTGTTGTAATTCTTCTTTAACAACTCAAGAGAGGCTGAATTTTACCTCTGACAAAGTATTGGCTGCACACTGACAGGAATAAATTTGACGCCTGGCAGCAAAAGCATCTGCTAAGATCTACTTAAGGTTTTATAAATTTATCTTGTGGTACAACTTTGCTATACCAGACTAACATAATAAAACAAAACCCTAGACTTCTGGCATTAAAACTAATTAGTAAGCAGAGTGAGGTTTGGGAAAGAGGCCCAGATGAGGTCAGCCGCATGGTAAAAAGTTTCTAAATATGTAAAGGACCTAAAAAGTAAGTAATGCAATGCCAACAGTTCTTTCAAGTTTTAACAAATAAAACCTCTCACAATCAAATAAGTTTTATACCTTTTGAAGGAAAGTAAAAGCCATCAACTTTTCTCAAGTTTGTATAAAATATCAATCCCTGCTGAGACTGTAGTAACCACACTGACTGCTTTAAGAACCTTCTAGCCTTTGATCTCATCTCATTCTGGACAGCTATATAAAAACACTTTGATTCAACTAATGATATACTTTTCCCCAAAACAATTTAAAGGACCATCTGGATGTTCTCTAAACAGAACGGAAGGGAGGAAGATGCAGGATTGTGAGAAACATATCAGAATGCAAAAGGGCTTAAACTATTAGAGAATAACATCCATCTTCAGAAAGGTGAGTGAGGAAAGTACTGTATTGCTTTCACCTTCAAAGTCTGCCCTGAATTGCGCACCCACTTTGACAACTTGTTCTGAGCACAAACACTCCCCAGCAACATTCTCAGCCATTTTTAAAAGTCTTCAGCTTCAGTACAGTCTTCCTGGCAGACACGAGAAGGTAAAGCTTTTGGTTTACATTCTCAAATCTCAGAGGTTCTTGTATACTTTGCTAATAGCAGTATTTACGGTGAAATATTATAGGTTCATCTCTCATGCTGTTTCTGAAAAGGAAAAATGTACCCTAGACTTATCTCACTGTCACGAGAACGGTCCAAATTGTTCTTAGGAAGGTATTAAACTGTGATTACAGCCTATGTTAACTGATAACTAAGATAAAACTAAATCCAGGGCAGAGAACAGCCTCAGCAATGTATATTATTATTTAAATGACTTGTAAATCGGCTGGTCAAAGTCTCAGCTTTGGTACGACCTACTTAATTTACTAGGTATGACCTACTTCATAGTTTAACGTTGGAACAAAAGCCTGTTCTGCAGTTGAATCTCTCATCTGCAATGATAAAACCTGAGTAGAGAGCTGGAAGAGAAGCAGACTTAAAGCTTTGTGGGTCAGCCACAGAGGGAAAGGCATGCTGACACACACAAAGCATTAGCACTTAGGGGAAGACTTACTCATTGTACAAGTACTAATATATTACGTTAGAGTAGAAACTCATACTGGTAAGCACAAGCTCTCAGAAGTCATTTATTGGAAGGAGTATGAGTAAATATTCAGCAGTGTAAGAATATAGCAGTACGTAGCAATGAGAAGGAAGAGAATGACTAAACAATGATCTCTGAGAACAAAGCAAAACTAAAAAAGGAATATTAACTGCATGTCTTGGCCATTAATTTCCAAACTTACTGCTCCACAAGGAGGTATATTTTAGAAAGCTGTTTGCAGAAACTGCACCAATTTTTCTTCCTGTGCTGATCTATAGAGTTTTTATTCAAAATATGCAAAATGAGAAAGAAGATCAGGTCAAGATCAAGGATGTTTCCTTCGCATCAGCTTCACATTCTTGGTTCATAATATCAGGTCTCTCTTCACAAGATATTAATTCTCAGTCTCTCTCTCTAAGCCCTGCAGAAGGGCTAGAATTTCAGAAGCTGGTAGCAACATTATCTCTTTAGAAATAGACTTGTAAAAAGCTTCAGCCAGAAAAGAAAAAATTAGGAAAATAAACAGTCAAAGTTATGTGGTTCTGGCTCTGGGTATTATTAAAAGGAACATGAATGAGGGTCTTCTGTTTACTACAGATTTTTTTTATAAAGAGAGAGGTATATTTCTCTAGACACTGAGTTTTGGTCTCTGCCTGTTTGTTTGTTTGTTTGTTCTTTTGTTTGTTTCTTTTCTGGGATGATATTTATTATTGATTGGAAAGATAAGGTTTTTAATGACAAACAAACCAAGGAAATCCTACAGTCAACAGCTGACAGAAATGAACAAGTACAACACAATGAATATATGAATAACAATTGGAGCTCTTATGTAGGGTTAGATTCTCTTACATGCTCAAGCTCAGGAAATGCACAATTACATCTCCCTGAGAATGGCCAAGCAACCTCAGCAGCAATTTCTAGAACTCTTTTGAAGTATTAAGTTAGGGGAAGTAAGTATACGTGTGTTTTTTCCCATCTGGCAAATAAAGACAAGTTGTCCAGGGCTCTTCCAGCCAGTCACTCTAAAGACATTAGTGAAACTTCAGATGGATCACAGTGAAACTTAACGCTCGTCACACATGGTGCTTTTTTTCATGTAGAGCCCAGAATTACCATACTTTCCCAGCATCCTTTATTATTGCTCCCTAACAATCTCTGTCCTGTTGGAGCAGGTCCAGAGGAGGGCCATGGAGATGATCGGAGGGCTCCAGTGCCTCTGGTATGAGCACAGGCTAAGAGAGTTGGGGTTGTTCAGCCTGGAGAAGAGGGAGATCTTCAGGGAGACCTCATAGCAGCCTTCCAGGATCTGAAGAGGGTCTAGAAGAAAACTGGAGTGGGACTTTTTACAAGGGCATGTGATGATAGGACAAAGGGTGATGGCTTCAAACTGGAAGAGGGGAGATTTAGATTAGATCTCGGGAAGAAATTCTTTTCTCTGAAGGTTGTGAGACCCTGGCCTGGGTTGCCAAGGGAAGCTGTGGCTGCCCCATCCCTGGAGGTGTTCAAGGCCAGGTTGGAGCAACCTGGTCTAGTGGGAGGTGTCCTTGCCCCTCGCAGGGGGTTGAAACTAGCTGACTCTGTAAGGTCCCTTGCAACCCAAACAGTTTTATGATTCTGTGAGTTAATGTGAAGGTGCTGAAAGACAAAATTCACAGGATTTAGCCCCAGGATTTGGCATTCCATTGTTATTTTAATTCACTCCCACTGACTTTTTGAAGCTTTCTATTTTTTTCACTGTGTCTTTTGCAGCGATGGTATTACCATTAATCTTGTAAAATTCACTTTACCTTGTTTGTCTTTCTAGCTCTGCAGTGTTTGATTATGTCACAGTATTTGTGTTTATATATAATAGTGTACATGGAGGGAGATAAAATATGGTTTTCTCATAATTTTTCACCCGTCATTACGTTTCTTATGTTACCAAATAATTTTGAAATTCTAATAGGACTATTGCTGGTTGCTCTACTGCTCAAAAGTGAGAAATTATTGCTAACTTTAAGTCAGTCTATATCTATCAGAATAGGCTTTAAATTCTAAAATATGCAAAGATTTTTAGGTAAATTGCTGATTTTAAAATTGCACGACAAACTAGAGAAAAGCAGGAAGGAAAATACAGTTACTGTGCTGCTTTCAGTACACTGAGCTAGTTTTCACTGAAAATATCTTAAAAAATGTATCTGGAGGTATTCTACATATTGCAAGTAATTACTCTTTTATTACTGTCTGACAATACATTACAATCTGAATGTTGTGACAAAACAGTCAGGGTCATAGCAAAAAAATATATATATTTTTTTAAAAAAAGGACTATAATATTTAAAGTATGTCTTTCAGGCAGAATTCTGCAATTAGATGATAACCCTGAAATTCTTGGTAATAGACTTGTACGCAAAACCAGCTTTCCTTAGTCAAAGTTCAAACTGATCTTAAAAGCAGAGGTTTCATTCACAAAGCATTTGTCTTGTTACTCCTCTGAATTACTGTGGTACTCAAAAACCAACCAAGCAAAAAAAACAACCCAAAGGGGGTTGAGCTGGATTTTCTGACCTCAGTCTGGCCAAAGATATCCCCAAGCAAACTTCAAAAATGTTAAAATGGCACACAAGCAAGCCATGTCTACACATCACTTTAGAAACTGCAGCCATACCCTGCGCTATCCTTTTTAAAATGAAACCAAGGGGCATTTTTCCCCTCAAAACCTTTATTTTAGCTGCACATCCCATCAGTGAGGAAACAACACCTCGCCGTCCTTATGCAAGGTAGTCCGACAAACTCAGCCAATGCTTTACAGACGTTTCTTGGTGAGGAATCTTTCTTATCAGTTTTACTGCATCTTTTCCAGATCCTTCTGGAAGGCATACACTCTGTCCCCCCTGCACAGTCAATTTAAATGCCCCTGCTATAGTACAGCGTTATGGTTTGAGAAACCCACAACAATTTATTGTCATTTAGACAATTATTCTCTCACACGATGAACCCCTCCCCACCCAAGAAGGGGAATCGGGGGAAAAACAAGGAAACCCAGGGGCGGAAATAGAAACAGATTTAATAGAATAAGACTTGATGATTAACATTAATAACACTAAAGAACCAATATGGATCCCCACACTAATATCAGATACACAAGGTTTATACTCAGCCCATTCTATCCATAGGAAGCCGTGCACTCCCAGCAGGTGACAATAAGTGTGGGACACTGGGAGCGCTGCATCTTTGGCAGGAAGGGAAGGGCTCAGGGCTCCAGCCCAGGGCAAGAAGTTCTCTAGATTGCTACCATCGAGGGAGCGAGAGCTCTTCACAGCAAACTTTCTAATTTCTATGGAATGTGCCGTTCATGGTATGAAATAACCCTGTTGGCAGCTTGGGGCAAGTGCCTGCGTCTTGCTCCTCATCTCTGCACCTGAGGAGCTTGAAAACACTGAGACCTTGAAACCCACCCACCATAGCTGGCTATAAAGGAAATATTGTCACAAATTCAGACACTACAGTCTATTAAAAGTACAGTTTTCCCAGGCACTAGAACAGAAATCAGTCCTGTGTTGCCCAAACCAGGACAGATTGTTTAAACGCTCCTCTAACAGCGCAGCTTGATGCATACTCACTTGATTAAGAAAAACATATCCTAATCTTAGCAAAGCCATCAAAATGACATTTTTTGCTGGGATAAATCTCACCCTAAGTCAGTTGAGCTGGTTCACAAAACACAGGTCTAAAAAGGTCAAAATGAAGTTCAGCTCAAAACCTGTAAGCTCTTGAGCAGTGTGTAGATTTGCCGTTGCCCTTTGCGTCCGCAGCCAGCAGCTGAAGACTCACACCCTTTCTGTCTACAAAATCTGGATGCCACTTCTCAGACAATGGTGTGTGGAAATCAAAAAGAAAAGGAGAAAAAGGATCTAGGAGATGGGCTTCTCAATTCAAATGATCGCATGGATATTTCCATTTCCTAATAAACAAGCTGAAATACCTTAGGCGGGGTGCAAGCTGCCCCTCTATTCCAGTGAGCGCTTATGGCACATCACGTACAGCTTTCAGGTGAATCTAACTCCAGCACCATCAATCTTCATACCAGCAACACTGATCTCTACTTCATTAGGAGGAAGACATACCTTTTTCCTACTTCAGAGAGACGTGTTTTTATACCCCTATAAATACATTTTTTAAAGTGTATATTTATTATGATCAGTTCCAATAAAACTCCACTTTCCTTCTTCTGTTGAGTTTTCACACATCATTTTGAACATGCTGGAGTATTGATTTAGGAACTGGAGCTCATTCTTGTATTGTACACAGTCAATTTAGAAAGGTTTCTCTTTAATACAGCAATAATATTTGATGAATCAAGAATGCTTAAAACTGCTGTAATTAAAAATCAAGAGATTTTAGTGTACTAGCTTCTGACGATATGGAGAACATTTTGAGTTAAAAAAAAATGCATAACTGGAATTATTAACATGAATAAAATGTAGAAAAGCAATGTATTCACCAAATAACTCTGAACCGCAGATCAAGAGCAATTCCCCGTTTGTAATTTGTGCTATGAATTTGGCATTTGAATTTGTGGTATTTTAGTTGGCATTAGAGCAATGACCTTTTTGTACTCAAGTCACAGACAAATTTAAAACATATTTTTAACATATATACAATATATTATTCATTTAGAGCTACATTAACATTGTATATACAATAGATGCTTTAAGGTAGATTTAGCTGATTTATTTTTTTTTTTAGTTATTCAATGGAAACATCAATTTATTTTCATAAGATTTAGACTATACTGAAGTTTCATTTGGACCTGCAATGAATTTCACTGTCAGAAATAGAGAACAAACCCATGGAACAAGTACAAGCCTACTTATATATGGATATACATTGTTATATATGAACAGATATGAGATCTAGTTTCAACTAATTCCACTGTTTTCCAACATAGGGCTACTGCATCCTCCTAGTTGCACTCAGCTGGCAAGTAAATTGGTCCCTACTCAAGCTCTTACATGACTAAGAGAAAATGGAATGGTTCCAACAGGAAAGGATAAAAAACCAAACTTAGTGTTAGGAAATCTAAAGCCAGGGACATTAATGATAGAGTTCATCCTCCTAGTTAGAAGGGTAGCAACACCATGCTAAGAATAAAGCAGTATTTTTGCTGCAATAACATGATAACCTGAGAGAAATGGAAAATCTATTTTTTGATCTTTCTCTGTGATAAGGTGTCATGGTAACTATGATGAGCATGTAATTACATATGTACAGGTAATTTACTTCCTACGATGCCTAGGATTCTTTGGTCTTCAAACTGTTTCTGGAAATTGTAAACAAATACCTAACACACACTCTGACAATGAAACATAAGTTGTGACAATGAAACATAAGTTGCCCTGAGAGTGTTCTCTTTGCAAATTGTGCTCCAATAACACTGAATTTAGCAGTAGTTTATTTCACTTTGTGTAACTGTATTGCTCTTTCTGGAAAGTTAGGGTCAATTTTTCAGAGCCGAGAAATATAATTCACTAGTTTATTACCGAAGGACATTATTGCAAAAACCTTTCCTAAAGATGTTAAAAGTGGTACAGGTAGAGAGAAAAAAAAAATCTTATGTTTTAGAGCTAGTGAAAAATAGTTAAACTTTGAATATTTCATTCATTTATTTTCAATTTGGTCATTTTAAAAACCTGGTTCATTCTCCGATTCCAACACAGAATTTCACTGAAGATCAATTTTCTTTTCTTTTTTCTGTCATCTTACACTAGCTTGTAATTTGTTATCATCAGTGAACAGGATTCTTTCCTTTCTAATTCTCCAGAAAAAGCACTTGACAGGACCTAAAGTAGAATTTTATTTAGCAGGTGGGAATCCTTGAAGGCTGGACTTTCTGAGCTGAGCTGATTCACTGTCAAGCAAAATAATTTAGTGCAACTGTTGTGGCAAAATTGCAGCTACACTGAAGTTTATCAATACTTGCCATCGCATCATTGTACAATTCCAACACAAGAAAATGTGCGGCATAGCTGGTTCACCTCTATTCACTGCCTGTTACGCTCAGTGTTTGATGAATAAACTAAAACAAGGCAAAAGAATATAAAAGAGGACATCTGATGGTAGAGTACTTTTCCAGTTCTTCCTTGGATAAACATTGATATGAACAGCAGTAAGCAAGCAGAGCACTCCTGTTTCACGATAGACAAGATTAAAAAAAAAGAAAAAAAAGATTCAGACTAAGGCAGTATGTAGCCTGTTTTATTTTCAACTCAATGTTTTTCTCGTGTCATCTATGTGATTTTAAATTTGTCTTCCATCTGAATTATGCAGACTATTTGCCATACAAAATTGATATTATCAATAATTTTATCTCTTTATTCATTTGTAAAGTGCCTATAAAAATGGCTCCTACATGCAAGACTCTGAAGATCAATGATATAATAAGCAGAAGAAACCATATTTCAATAAATCTCTTAGTCTACAGAAAACTGCTTTGATTTCACTGTACACTGAAAATTAGTCTAATTTCTGATTTCAGTACTTTAGAGTTCAGAACAACTGCATGAATTTTGGCGGGTAAGAGCTGTTCATGCGTGTATGTGTGTCCATGTGTGCGTTCACATAGTGGAAATGTTGTTTTTTCACAGTCATCTTTGTGGCCAAAATGCGATTCACATCTTACCTTTGTAAAGAGAAAGATTATCAGAGTAAGTAGTCACCATTTAAGCAATTGCAATGTTTTAGTATCTTCAAAATATGATATATATGTAATTTCCTCAAATTTAATAAATATTTAAGTGGAGTTCCCAGTTTCCCTTCTCTATATATGCTGGTTGTCCAAATCAACCTATGAGGAGAGTTGCTCCTGAAATATACCTTTTGTTTGTTTGTTTTTAAATTATTGAATTTAAAAAAGAATCGAGAATTATATTCCATCTTCATAATCAGAAGATAACTCTTTAAACTGAAGGTAAAAGTCAAATCTTCCACCCACAAATGTCTTCTTTACAACCTGTGGCTTTTTGCCCGAGTTTGACAATGCTTTTGATATCATTCTGTCATTCTCCCAGGCATGAAGATGGCAACACTATTTACATTTAGCATGAAATCCCCGCCTACAGGAAAGCACAGACTGTGCAAAGCAGGATTTAAGTGGGTGGTAATTAATACAACTGGATAGGGTTAATCTGTATGTAACAGGAAATTATCTTTTAATGGAGGCCTAGAGACAACTGCAGCATACCTCAACAGGTGTGGTGGGTTTTTTGGTAGATTGCTTTTATCCCAGGTTAGAATTCTGTAAATGTATTCTAACTGTGACCACTCTTGAGTCTTAGCATCACAGAGCTTTTATCCGCCAAGAAAAAAATGTGCACGCAGTAGCGTTCTCTTCATGTTAAGAGGCCACATGTGCTGAGCAAAGCCCACGGTAGTGACTGGGTATTAGTGGCAGGTACTAAACCTGTAGAACACCACACTGAGGACAAGCAGAGGACTGAGACACTGCTCCAAAATGTCTCAAGGGTTGAAAATTAGGAACTTAGCGTAATGCAGGATTTCTACAGGATTCTGGAAGATGTTTAGTACCACTTCGGATGTTTCTATAGGGTCTTTGAAAGCTAATTCTTGGAGATAGGACCCAAGTTTATGAAGTCAAGTGGTTTAATCTAATTGTGCGACCTGGTGGAGCAGAACCTCCGTCTGAACAAGTTACCACCATTGTGTCGTCAACCTGACTTGGTAATAGGTGCCTCACTCCTTAACAAGATTAATGGGAAGGACAGCAGTGAAGTATTTTAGAGAATCCATTAGTTTAAGCTCAAGTATTACCCTTTGCCCAAAGAATACTGGAATATGTAAGCTAGTGTCATTTTTTCTCCCAAGAAAATCTGCAGTATCAAGGAGAGTTTCCATCAGCACAGCCAGAACTTACATAACACTGTGAACCAAATCTGGATCACAAAAGTCCTAAGAGGCTTTGTAACATTGCAGTTGATATTCTATCATCTCTTCTTTTGTAGAGCTAGCAAAATTCAGCTTTTTGTGAGTCATTCTATTCAAGATGAGAAAATGATGATTCAGTCAGGCATTACTCTCTTGATGAAATCCTCTCTACAGATAAAATTTTGATTCCCTGAACACAGCAGAAATCAAACAATAAAGCAAAGTACTTTTGTCCACTGCTCTGAGATCTTTTTAGGTAGTATGCACCTAAAAACACTTCAGCTTCCTTTTTGGCTCAGGGCAAAGCTGTCTCTTCTTCATTGTTGTATGTGTATTTCTCAGAAAGCTGCACCCACTCAGGCTGTAAACTCCACATCCTTGTTTTCCAAATTGCATTCTTTGTGCCCAGGTACAACTGCTGTGGCATATTGAAGCAAAAACATTATCGTGACATAATTTATATTATTTAGTACATAGTACCACAAGCATGACTGAGGAGGGCAATGCACCATGTAATGAGGGCAGAAAGGTATTCATTTGACATTGCCATTTAACCAACATGTCCTGATTTTATGCCTTCAGGCAAAAGAGTGGCCAAAAAGAGCATCTTCATTCCCTAGGTATGCTCTTCTTTGGACAGAGCTGTGTTCTTGCATTGGATTTACTTTGTGGTTTAACTACGTTGTTACTTATCCTGTCTTAAATGAAAGGTGGTGATTACAGCTGTCAGGCTGAGTGAGGTCTAACCTAAACATAGTAGGCATGAGCCATGATTTGGCAGCAGATAGCTCATTAACACTGAACAACATTTTCTTGTACACAAGCTGGTGCTGAGTTTCTTCCGAAAGGGTTTTCTCCACTTTCCTTTCATGTCCAAAATAAGAGGCCTGATGATCACTACAGCACTGATATCTCTCGTTTAAATTTGGTATGTGAAGTTTCAGTATGTGTCCTGGTTTGAGGTAAAAGAAGACCAACTTTGTTCAGGAACTCTGGTTTCTAACTAGGCCTCTTCTAACTGCTGAAATTAACAGCATATTGTGCAGAAAACTGCTCTTTCTCAGAGTGTTAAGACCCATGTTTATAGCTGATGCCGAGGCACAGGATGCAGAGATGCCCTTGCTTATACTTATTGCTATAACAACCGAGGGCAGCCAACCTTGTTATTTGCCCCGTTGGAGGGTGGGAAGCCGAAAAGCATAGAGGGGTCCCATCTGCGGGGAGGAGCGGACAGGACAGGTGACCCAAACTGACCAAACAGTGTATTACATCCCATCTGCCTCATGCTTGGTATAAGAAGCTGAGGGATCAAATGGTCAACCCTTTGGCTCTTTTTTTTTTTTTTNAGCCATAGAATAATAGAATCATAGAATACCAAGTTGGAAGTGAACTTAAGGATTGTTTGGTCCAACCTTTCTTGGCACAAGCCTGGTCTAGACAAGATGACCCAATACCCTGGCCAGCTGAGTCCGAAAAGTGTCCCGTGATGGGGAATTCACCACTTCCCTGGGGAGATTATTTCAATGGCTAATTGTTCTCAGTGTGAAAAATTTTCCTCTTGTGTCCAGTCAGAATCTGACTTGTGATAGCCACCAGAAGGATTCATGCCTTAACTTTCCAAGGGATAGTTTCCTGAATCCTCCATTAAAAGACATGTCTGTCTTTTCAGCGTTGGTGAGTAATTCAACTCTCCTGTTCAACAGCATGTTATGATGGTTTTCATTTTATAAATTTTATCTCATTGAACTCTTGGGAAAAAAGCTAACATCTTCCATAACAATAGAGTATAGTCTTAAAAACTGTTTCTGTGGCTGCCAGACACTTCAGCTTCACTTCAGTATTTAGTCACTTACAAAAGCAATCTTCTTTGAGTACTACATGTCCCTGAAGATTAGCAGTTCAAATTATAATTTGCTTTGGAGGAAACCATTCATTTTCTATTCTGATAGCAGTTTTGATTGCTGATAAAAGTCAGAAAATAAATTAAAAAAATGAAACAGGTTAAGTTAACAACAGAAGAAAAATAGTAGCGTATAAAAAAAAGTAAAGTAAAACAAATTTACTATTCTCACTAAACAGATATCTTGTTTTACAAGTGGTTATTAAAGAGCAGAAGTGTCAGGTTTACTAGAATAATATAAATCAATGAACTAAACAAATTAAACCTTAACAGCTTGCTCATTCAGAGGGAAGTGTATTTCTAAACACAAACCCTTAAAAATCAACACATCCCAAATCTAAAGCGATGCCATTCACTAGAAATGCTGAGTGTTGTATTCAGATTCTTTAAAAGGTGGCGTGGTGTCACTGGATGTTCCTATCGGGACACGCTACCCAAAACACGTGGCAGGGACTAGCTCAGAACCCCATTATTCCCTAAAACTCCTACTGTCTTTCATGGATTTCTTGAAAACCGCTTCCTTGCTGCCTCTTTATTTATATCCAAATTCCCTATTCCCATTTTTCGATATTATTTTTCCACATAACTCACCTCTATACAGATTTTTTTTTCTCTCTTTGGAAGGGTCTATCAAGTTTCCTCCTTATTATAGGGCCTCTGTTCAGAACTACTTTTTCTTATCTTGTCATTACAAGTTTCCCAGGTCTTTTGGTCTCATAAATTCTTTACACTATATCAAATATAACTGCACTTGCATTTAATCTCACATCTTGCCAGGAGCTGAAAATACCTTCAATTTCAGCATGTTTTATTGCTGAAACACAGTGTTTTCCCATTCTTACTAATGCTCATAATGCTGTATGCCTTGCCTTTCCCTCTGTCCTCCTCACTTCTTCTCTGTAATAGGGTTATACTGTTGTGTTCTCTTGCGAAGATCTCTGCTTCCTCTCCACTTTTTCACACACGTACTTTTCTGTCCTCTGTCATTATTTTCCTGTTATGTCTGGGAAAGCTATTCACGGTGTTCCCATTTTGAACTGTAATAGGAGGAGCTGCTGGAATAAGACAAAGGCAAGGAAGGTAATGACTAATGCCATTATCAAAAAAGTAGAATGTTCTGAGTTGTAGAATGTTTGCATTCATCAGATTATTTGTACATATTATTTCTTAGTACAAAATGAAGCAATTATATGCTCGCGCACTATGGGCATTGCTAATATAAGCAGATAGGTAAATAGGCCTGTTATAGAAGATGCAGGTAAGTTAGATCAGGGAGCTGCTTTGCATGTTCTACTTCTTACATTAAACAGCAAAAAAATAAGAGATTGTGTGTTGAGCTTTTAGTATGTAATTTTCTTCTATCTCGAACCCAGGCGATGTAGCTTTCCTATATAGATCACAGCAATGGGTCCTATAATGTCAGCGAAGCAAAAACCATACAGATGCCATTAAAAGACAGCCAATCTATGCAGAGCCAATAAACTAGCAATTAGATAACTTACATCTGCATAAGCTAAACAGGCGAGAGGAGTTAATTAGAAAATCTTATGTCTGCCTGTTTTCTTAAGGAAATTACCTTACTAGATTTCTTCCTTATCCCCCAGAATCCCTCTTGGAGAACACATATGGAGGAGAAGGAAAGAGCTAAATTAATTCTTAAATACTTTTAAATTTCTAGAAACTTACCTGGCAACTAGGCATCCTTAAAAAGCATCAGATAGGCTAAACGGAGCTAATGCCTAAGGATTCTTAAATAAATGGCTCACAAATGCTAACAAAGCCATAAAACATGTTATGTTCGTATCATCTCTTCACCCCATATACTTTCTTTCTGACTGGGAAGACAGACAAAGAAGAACTGCATGTCGCTTTTCGGTGGCCCTTTTAGAAAAGCTGAAGCTCATCTCAGCCATAAAACTTTTGAATGTTTCCTACCTTTCCCTGCTAAAAAACCAAAGGACTGTGAGTTGGACTTTGAAAGTTATGTGCTGTGGAGTTACCAACATATTTTTCTGACTCTTTAGCAGCTCAGTGGTAGAGCCCTTCACATCTCTTTTATTCCAAACTGAATGGTCAAATGAGGATGAGCTCATGAGCTAAAGCCCACAGGATTAGAGGAGTTCTTGGCCAGAGTTGGACTATCTGACAAATTATGTCCTTCCTTTCCTTTTCCTCTTCCATTCTCCTTAACAATGGCTAATTATGAATTACATCCTGCATGGCAAAGATCATCCTTTACATAGTTTTATATAGTACTTAGCTTCAGTTTTATATAGTACTTAGCTTTAATTTCCCTTCCCTAGACACAGACATTTTCTTCTAAATTCTTCTAAGAAGAATTAAAACGAAGTCACATTTGGATCATGTTAGTAATACCTAATAATGCCAGTTCCTGCTTCTTCCTTGTATGTCTTCTGCTGAGGAAATATTTTACCTGTTTTTCTTGAAAAAAAAAACCAACAAACCAAACCCAAAAATTTAGACATACAAATACAAATCATGGTAAAGATATTTCCAAGTAAACTCACTCTTAAGTAATCTCTAAATATGAAAAACATCTTAAAAGGCATGTAAATATAAGATGCAGGAACACAATAATGTGTTTAAATAGAATTTTGCATGTGGAGAAATATGAGGAGTCATTAAATGTTCAGGTGACAATTTTTCAGAATTGTTTTCTATTTGAAGTAGAGGAGCAGTTAGGGGTTAACACAGTCCACTCAAAACTGATGACTCCTTGAGATATTTGCAATTCTGTCTCCACAACTTCATTTATTGATCAAGTTGATTTATGCCTTTACCTCTGCAATTCCTGTAAGAGCTAGAGATGTGGAAAACTGAGGAGAGCTCTGTTTTTTTACAAAGACTTGTTAAATGTATTTTAGTTTACCAAACCAAAATAAATAGCTTTTCGGATACAGTTCTAACAGTATGTGAACACCACTAACTCACTGAGATAAAGGAAAAATAATAATTATCCCTTTTATGGCATATAATTGTTCTCTTGCTTTTTATAACTTTTTGGTAGAATTTCCTCAGTTTATTTATTTGTTGTTTAAATTTCCTCAGTTTTTTTCCAATTTTCTTTTTTTTCTCTGTCTTTAAGATTTTTATTTGCTTTTGATTCCTTCCCAATCTCTTTTGCCTTCTAATATTTTTCTTTGCTATTTTTCTGCTTATTTCTCAGAACTATTGGATTTTCCTTGTTATTGTTCTCCTCATGAACTCCTGACAGCCAAGAAACAATGAAAAAATATATTAAAATTATTAAGAGTGATATTCTGCCTTATATATTTTATATTTCTAATTATGTTGCTAGGTTTTGGTTTCAGTTCTGTCTACTCCTTCATATCTTTTATTCCTGGTTTGCTGATTGATCTTCCCTTTCTTCCATGCATCCTTGAGTAATTTTAAATGATTGTCCTCTCATAGGTGTTTTCCATGTGCCTAGTACCCTCCTAAAATTCAATTTTCATGCAAAAATCTTGATTAATTAAGGAATCTAGATAAAGGAAAAAGAAAAAAGAAAAAGAATCATAGAATCACAGAATGGTTAGAAATTTGCTAGGGACCTTGAAGACCATCTAGTTCCAACCCCCTGCCATGTGCTGGGACGCCTCCCATTAGACCTGGTTGCTCAAAGCCTCATCCAACCTGGCCTTGAACACCTCCAGGGATGGGGCAGCCATAGCTTCTTGGGGCAGCCTGGGCCAGGGTCTCACCACCCTCACAAGCAAGAATTTCTTACTAATATCTAATTTAAATCTCCCCTGATTCCAGCTTGCAGTCAGTACCCCTCATCCTATGGCTCCACTCCCTGATCAAGAGTCCCTCCCCAGCTTTAGGTCCCTTTAGGTACTGGAAGGGGCTCTAAGGTCTCCCTGGAGCCTTCTCTTCTTCAGGCTGAACACCCCCAACTCTCCCAGCCTGTCCTCACAGCAGAGGGGCTCCAGCCCTCCCAGCACCTCCGTGGCCTCCTCTGGACTTGCTCCAACAGGTCCATGTCCTTCTGCTGTTGGGGGCTCTAAAGCTGGACACAGTATTCCAGGTGGGGTCTCACAGAGCAGAGCAGAGGGGGAGAATCCCCTCCCTCGCCCTGCTGGCCATGCTGCTGGGATGCAGCCCAGGACGCCGTTGGCTTTCTGGGCTTCTTCACTCCACTCACATACCTTAGTCTTAGACTAGAAGCTTCTGAACATGCTGTCTGTTGTGGTTTAACCCTAGCCAGTGACTAGGACCACGCAGCCACTTGCTCACCCCACTTCACCCCCCAAGTAGGGTGGGGATAAGAGGGAGAAAAGGAGGGGAAAGGAAAAAACCTCATGGGTTGAGATAAAGACACTTTAATGGAACGGTGTCAGAAAAGGAACATGGCAATAATACTAACAATTATAAGAATAATAGTAATGACACAAGTCACTCTCACCACTCAGTGAACAGGTACCATGCCCATTTATATATGGAGTATGACGTCTGTGGTATGGAACGTTCCATTGGGCATTTCGGTCTTTCTGTCTAAGCTTCTTCTCAAGCTGAAAAAAGGCCTTGACAACTGAAAACATCGCCTGGAACAACTAAAACAATATGTATTATTGACACTTCTTTAATACCAAATCTGAAACACAGCAGCCACCAGAAAGAAAATTAACACTGTCCTAATGTGGATGGCAGCGCTTTCTATAACAAGTGACGTGAAAGTCCGTACTCTTACTTTTGGAAAGCTAGCCACAAAAAACTTGGAACATTTCAAGAAACATTTCAAGAATTCAATCTTCACTCAGCAAATTTTTTATTTGGCTGCTATCTCTGGCAAAATTTCTTTTTAAAAAGAATTTTTTTTCATCAATATTTACAGTAAAACTTACACAACTTTTGTCTGTGTTCGCTTATATGTGTGCTAAAATTTGCAGCCTAGATGAGTCACAGGATTCTCAGTTGAAAAACTTACAGCCCTAATTTCTACCTGATCGTGTTGTTTGATGAGGCTGACAAAATTTCAGGCATATTTCAAACATCATCTTGTGTCATAAAAACTCAGTGAACTGAAAACATTTAATTTCATTTTGTCCAGGCTTAATCAGCTTTTTTACGAGGGCCTCTTCCAGACAACAGATATTTGCTTTTTCTAAAAGAATCTAAGTTGATCACAAAAAGAAAACAAAGCTCCTTCTTCCCTTTCGTTTGGTTCAAGCAGCGAAGATGAAACTCCATCTGTTTATTTTTTTCTGAAGGGTTCTTTTGTGTCAGGTTACACCGCTTCAGTGGAGGGAGAAGACCACAGACTCTTTAGATGGAACCCCTAACCTTTAAAATGAGTCAGATTCAGTGGGATTTCCACAGAAGCCCAGACCCTGTTCCCTGCTGCTCCTTGCTGCCTTATTATTACTTGACAGCTTGTCTCCCTGGGGAAACTGTGAATATTTTGCCAACAGCCATCCCAACCGTTTTCTCCAGACAAAAGAAAGTGAGGTCCTTGCTGCATACACCGTGAATTCAAATCCTGGGGATTTCTCAGGAGATAGGCACCAAAGGGGCTTGGTGAAGGCTGGGTTTGGGGGAAAAAAGTTACCTAAAGCTTTTTGCTACCGGTAATGAGTCCTTCATTATCTTTTTTAAACATTAAGAGGTCAAATTTTTGGCAAGTAGGGAAGAAAAGGCAGGATCTCTGGCTCTGTCCTGGTGCAGTGGAGCACAGGGTCTCACCTTTCAAATACCTTAAATATCTGTTAACGTACCCTTCCTCCTCTGAAACAAAGATCTGCTTTCTTCAAGCTTATCTTAGACATATTACCTCCTACTGGCTCCACCACATTTTTATGTGGCTTTGCAGTAGCGTCCTAGCTTACACTGCTTAACTATTCTTAAATTAATTGGCAATTTTCTGTGGTCAGAATAATATCCTTAAACACCGTGCTATGTTTGTACTGAGGTGAAATACAGGAAATTTTATAGTGGCAATGAAGCACAATCAGAAGGTGTGATTATCATGATAACTACACCCCTGGGTACTTAGAAGCACATGGCTGCATCTGGTCCACAGTTATCTCTCCAGGGGTGAAATTATTTCATGATAACCACACCGCCCTAATGGCTCGTTGCTTAAGTAGTATTCATGACCCCTGTACGGAATCCTGCTTGCATTGAACAGACCGAATTCCTCCCCCATCCCAGCTGTCTCCACTTTTCTGGTTTTAATATAATTCTTTCTTTGTTCATTTCTATTCATTAAAGAGGTGCATTTAATATAAATGCAGAGTGCATTGTCCTTAATACCGGAATTGTAGATGAATAAAATGTATGCTCTGGACCAAACCCAACTATTTATCTAGATTCTAGGTACAGCACAGGTGATTTTGTGTCACACGTCTGGTGGAACCTGACCGGCATTATTTGCCATGAAAAATCTCAATCCCGGAACAAGGGACTTTTCCAGCGCTCTGAACAAAGAACAGTGATTTCTACCTTGCCGCTTTACTATTGCTAGAGAAGGTATAAACAAAGAAATGAGAGCAGGGACAAGAATTTCCGACCCTTTCTCACCTTGTAGTCATTGACAAGCAGCGTGATTTGCATTGAGACTGAGGATGCTCTAAATTGTTGCAGAGGAAGACCTCCAGGATTCAGAGAACCCAGGGCTGGGCAATGGAGATAGGAGTTTTATGCCACCCTTGCAATTCCCGTCACCATCTGATTCCTGCTATATGTCCTCAGCTGTGGCGGGGCTCTCTTCATGTATTTCTATGTCCTATGTCACCTAATTAAATCTGGCTAATAGTGTGCAACTGTAAACACTGCATAAACGCTTAATGAGTACAGAAAAAAAATAAGTACTATAGCTGAAGGAAATATCTTTTATACTTCATATAATAGATTATTTTGGTACTTCCCTTTAAAGGTTAATGTATTTTCCCGGCAGTTTGAGTTGAGCACAAAGGCTTAGAAGAGAGAAAATGACAGGAAAGTGAATACTACCAAGTAAAAACCAAAGGCTTTCTTCCTCTTAATGGGACTCAAGACACCACTAATCTCATCTGGTTTAGCTGATAAGGATAGGCATGAGATGGTGAAATGGATTCAAAAGAGAAATATTTCTTTATTAGGCACATTCAACTTTCATTTGGGTTTTGGTGTTTTTTTTTCTTCATAAAAATAAAAAGCTAAGATGATTACTTTTCACAAGGTACTAATCATTCAATGAGTTAAATCAATATTTTATTTTTTAAATTGAGGGAATGCCACAAGATATTTCTTAATTAATTTCATAATTCCTAAGAGCAATTAAAAGGATTATTGTGAGAACGACTGCTGTAATTTAAATCAATTTTAGTACATAAAGTCATTTTACCATCATATCCTCTCTCCCTAGCAACAGTGGATCAGAGCATGACAGGGAAGTAAAATATGCCCACTGCATCCAGACAGAGTAAGCACAAATTCAAATTAGAATATTTGATTGCCTGGGTCCCACACCTCCATTCAGTCTGAAAAAATACTTTCAGGCTTTTCGCTTCCAGGGCTTTTATGTTTTAACACTTCCTACATTTTACACATAGAATCCAAAAGAAAAATGTTTTTAAGTAAAACAAGAAATTTGGATTTTCTGTTCCTTTTCTCATGAAACATTTTACGCAAAATACATATGAATGAAAACATAGGGAGGAATGAAATATCTCTGCTGTAGATGCAAGCCACTGAAAAGAAATATTCTTTATTTTTTAACATTAATGAGTAATGCAAAAGTTAGAAACAAACAAACAATGGGCTTTTACGGAATTTACTTCTACATCTAAATTTTGGATCCACAAATCTATTGAAAAGGTAAGCAACAGCACAACACTGTACTTTGTTTTCTCTTTTAACTTCAGGAATCCCAGCTCAGAAGTCCCTCGAGAGCTCAGTGAATAATTTAATTCTCCCTCTAAAAGGGAAAAATGTCAAAATCCACAGGCTTTTCCTCTTAGAACATCTAAACAAAATTGTCTTCCTATGCAAGTCATAGTTTTGCTTCTCAGGCAGCCACTCAGGCGCCTGTCTAACATAGTTCTGTGTCACATACGATACATGGAAAAGCAATAAGAAATTACATTCAGCCTTAACTTCAGATATTCCAGGTAACTTCTTTGTAAGTATTTTCTTGAATAACAGTTCTGCGGAAGAAGGGAAAAACTGAGTGTTTATCTCTGATAATTTTTTTTGGGTTTTATTAGTAATACTTCTCTTCCCTAGCAGAGTATGAATTAGTGAGACATAAGGGAACAAAAAGAGACTTTTAAATAAATTCATTAAGCTCTGTTATTCTCCAGCTGAATGATACCTGAGCAATACTCAGTGATCACGAGAGAATGGGATGCTTCTGAAGAAAAAATTACTAAAGATTCATGACTTGCAATGCAAATCGAAGTGCAGAATGGAATTTTTCATTCCTAATTTGTAAAACAAATTGAAAGGAATTTCTCCTGCTTGACATAATAATCTATCTATTTTGCACATCATCTGCAGAAGCAAAAGTTACGCTGCTTTTCTGGATTTTAGTCTGTTTGGGAAAACAGGTAATCTTGTGCAGAACTTTCATGATATGAACTGTCCCACAGAAGCTGAACTGATACAATTTTAAAAGATTATTCAAATCCTTAAAGCTAAGCTTATTTCTAGTTGTTGTCTTTTGCTGAGATCATGATGCTTAGCTATGTAAAGTATCTGTTTGTATGACACTGAACTTGTCTGTGAAAACATTTTTATAACTGAAAGGAAGAATTTTACTGAGGAACCTAAAGGTCCTTTGCACGTTCTTTTGTAATTGCTTAAGAAATACTAACTAATTTACAGTTATAATAAGGAAAGCAGCCAGTGTTTTCAGTGAAGTACTTAGCCACAAATTTCATTGTACAAAAAAAAAAGTTCCAAGGGTCAGTTTTTTCTTGAAGATATCATTCATCCTTCTTTGTCTGTGTGTCAGTGGAAATTTTCTTGTTTATGACTGAGGAAATCTTTTTGTTGTAGTAAATATTCTAACTCTTGAAGGAGCAGTTATATTTAGAATAAATCTGATTATTGCATTCTTGGGTGCTTAAGTAATTTTCTTGTGGTGTTTCTTTTCAAACAAGGGAAAAATATTCTTGTTTGAATGAAATCTAATGTTTTCAAAGAGCAGAATGCATCGAGAGCTGTGTATCTGTTGTGCATCTCACTTGGAAGTGCCAAATCAAATGCAGTGAAGAAAATGATTACCTTTTCCTGTTAAGTATGGAGCTGTTTCAGATCATAGAAAGTATAGTGTAATTAGACAAGAGAAATAAGCCATGGGAAAATAAGGATGAAAAACACCATTAACAGGTCTGAAGAAATGAACCCTGCTTATAAATATCACATGGTAGAACTTGGCAAGTAGATGAAGGGAAAGCAGCTTCAATATTAATTCATCATTATTTTGAACAAAACCATTAACGTTCTTTCTTTTAACATTAGGTCATTACTGAACTTTAAATAATGTTCACTGTGATTTATATCCATGATTAAAGTATATAGCAATCCATTCACACAGGTTCTGTTACGTATTTTATTTCACTAAATCAACTATCTCATTTAAAAAAAGATTTTCAATAGCTTTGTACGTTTTGTAACTTAAGAAAAAGCCTGCTTTATCAGTGGTAATAATACCACTGACAATAAAACACAAATATAATAATGTTTTACTTTAACTTTCTCTCATCTAATACTAAGTATTAAAAAAATAAATTAACCTTTTTTTGTTAGATTTATACTTTCTCTGAACCTGTGACACATATCACACATAGCAGATTTCAAAGTTATTAGTCTCTTGGTTAAGAACTATCCAAACAGTAAGAAAAGTTCTTGAAAAGCAGATTCTCCTTCTATAAGACACATCTTAACATATAAATAATTTTTTATTAATGAAGATACTCAAAATTGCAAGATTTGACTTGTGATTGTAAGTGAATGAACAGAGGTAAAAAGAGAGATGTTGCAAAAATGTTGAAGAAGAGCAAACAAGAGCTAAGGTTATGGTTTCAAAGCCATAGATTATATGACAAAATTAGCCTTATTTCCGTCCTCTCTGTAAAAAACAAAAAACAAAAAACGCCAAACAAGAGAATCTTAAAAAAGTTTCCTTTTTTTTTTTGAAAAGCAGTTACATTTTCACTAATTTAAGATCTCTAGAGACTTCAGAATTTAATGAGCAAAAGCAATCATACTAAAATGTTACTAAAATCATATTAAATAAATATATTGGTTACATCAGAGGTGTCCTAAATGAGAAGGAAACATTGGTCTATGTGTACTATTTCAAGTTCTGCCCAGAGCAGACACAGCTTGTAGAATGAAATAGCATCACTGCACTTTTGATGGAGAATTGCCTCGGCACTAGCAGACCTCACAAATAACATCTCCTTCCAAATAGCGTACACGTTGTTTCTTCCTTACATAATTGAGATGACAAACTTCTCGAAATGATAGCTTCTAATTTCCTGGTACTCTTACTGTGCAGTAATGAAACTATTTATGTATAATAAAGCAAGACTATTTAGGCCACCAAATAGAAAAAAAAGCCATATAAGCATAAACCCCCCATATATTAACTGAGTAATTCATTTTCTGACAATGGTTAAGCAACTTCCCTTACATATGTATTGAATAGTCAATGGCCTCTACCCTCAAAATGCTGAGAAGAAACAATGCAATTATTCTCAATAAGACAACATGACCAAATAACTATTAAAAAGAAAGATACTTTTAACAATCCAATTTTAGCAAAAAATTTAAGAGCCGAAAAGCTTTTCTATGTAATGGAGTGTTTAAATTTATCAGAATAAACATTTCAGCACTTATTAAAACTGATGAAACTAAAAGAATCTATTACAAAAAGAAGTGGCTGAATATTTTTTATTAGAATTTCCACCACAACAACAAAGACTCTCTACCTATCAAGTTGATGGAAGAGTATTACCCCACTGCATATAAAGTAGCACATTGGCTATTCATGAGCCAAGACTTGGAGTGAAAGATCTCATGAAGGAATGGAGCCAAAAGGAAAATGACAACAGCTCATTCCAAATGCAGGAAAACCTGAGTGAGAGACTCCTCCCTCTTTCATGGATTTAGAGGTAAGGAATATTTTAAAAGCCTTCTGAGCTGATCCAGCTTGTTTCTCTGACCTTCTTCTCAACCCGAGACCACCTTTCCCCGATCAGTCTCATTGCTATAAGGAAGCAGAAGTTAAGGACAACTCTCTCTTTCCTTCCCGTGGTACCTGCCTGGATCCACAGGTTTTTGGATCAGCACGCTTCCACCATGTGATTCCACAGAGACAAAGAAAAAAAAGTGAGATGGAGTTGTAAGGGGCTACTTAGTAATAATTTTCCCTCAAGGATTTTGAATGGGCTATTTAGATGATTTTATATGTTTAAGCACTAAAAGCTTCTTTACTTAAACACTGTGCTATTTAGACCACTTATTTCTGGAGAGGATGTATAAACTAAGTAAGCCAAAATAAACAGTGGAATTAAATTCGCATCTCAAATTCATTTTTCACTCTCATGACAATGCCTTGAATGGTTTCTTTTGAGAACTGGCTTGCTTATTTTGGTTGGGGAAATGTTTTTATAAATGATGTCGGTAATTTACAATAATCTAGCCAAGACTGACAAGCTCATCAATAAATATCTTTCGCCCATTTGTAAATGTTTCACGTATAAGGAATACAGTGAAAAGGTATGTACAAGTTACGGAATTAAGGTGCACTGGTTTTGGCTGGGATAGGGTTATTTTTCTGCTTAGTACCTTGTGTGGTGCTGTGTTTTGGATTTGTGACCAAACCAGTGTTGATAACACAGGGCCATTTTGGCTGTTGCTGAGCAGTGCTCACACAGCAACCAGGTCTTTTCTGCTCCTCACGTCACCCCACCAGCGAGTAGGCTGTAGGGGGGCACAAGGAGAGACACAGCTGTGACAGCCGACCCCAACCATCCCACACCATACGACACCAAGATCAGCAATAAAACCAGGGGTGAAGAAGGAGGAGGTGGGGAAGTTTGGAGCTACAACATTTGTTTTCCCAAGTAACTGTTCCATGTGATGGGGCCCTGCTTTCCTGGAGATGGCTAAATACCTGCTTGCCTTTGGGAAGTAGTGAATTAATTCCTTGTTTACCAGTGCAACTTTTGCTTTTCCTATTAAACTGTGTTTATCTCAGCCCACGAGTTTTCTCACTTTTACCCTTCTGATGACCTGGGTCCAGAGAAGGCGACAAAGATGCTGGGAGGGCTGGAGCCCCTCTGCTGCGAGGACAGGCTGGGAGAGTTCGGGTTGTTCAGCCTGGAGAAGAGACGTCTCCAGGGAGACCTTAGAGACCCTTCCAGTCCCTAAAGGGGCTCCAGAAAAGCTGAGGAGGGACTCTGGATCAAGGAGTGGAACCACAGGATGAGGAGCAATGGTTTTAAACTGGAAGAGGGGAGATTCAGACTAGATCCAAGGAAGAAATGTTTTATACTGAGGGTGAGGAGCCCCCGGCCCAGGTTGCCCAGAGAAGCTGTGGCTGCCCCATCCCTGGAAGTGTTCAAGGCCAGGTTGGACAGGGCTTGGAGCAACCAGGTCCAGTGGGAGGTGTCCCTGCCCATGGCAAGAGGGCTGGACTAGATGGCCTAGACGGCCTAGATGAATTATTATTGGCCCCTTCCAACCCAAACCATTCTATGATTCTCTCCCACATCCCACTTGTGGGGAGCAAGCAAGTGGCTGTGCAGTGCTTGGCTGCCTACTGGGGTTAACCCACAGCAGGAGGTGATAAAGTCTTTTCTACAGGTAAAATCAGAAGTAAAACTATGTTCTTTTTATTTTAGACTTTAGGCAAAAGAAATAATCTCTGGTGTAATCATCTTTTACTTAGTTGCGGTTTTGAATTATCTTTGCCTTTCTCTAATAATAAAATTGTCATAATTAATAGTCATTATCATTTTGTTTTTCTTTAGCTTTGAGTCCCAGTTGAATGCAGACAACTGCAGGAGGCTAAAATTGTGCTAGTTATGAAATTAAGCCTAGAATAAGGAACAATTACTAAGAACTGAGCTGTACCTTCTATAGAAAATATCCAGACTTAATTTTAACATTTTTAGGATTGTGAAATGAAATATAACACCTCATAAACCATATGCTTGCTTTTAAATTTATGCTGCATTGTTATTCTGATTTTACGTTTGCCACCAAATCCTCTCAGGTCTCTGCCAGGCTGAAGATCCCATCTCCAGTTTTCTTCACAATGCAAGTATGATCAAGCCAAAGCTGTTCTTTTTTTGAACTCATGGATTTTTTTCATTATAATTTTTTTTTCAATCTTACAGTCACTCTCATTCCTATATCTTAAAAATATACAAAAGTTTGTTCATTTGCCTCCTAAAAAGTGAAAACAGAACCTATTCATTGTTTACGTAACGAGTATGACAATGTTTGCATAAAAATGGATCATTTTTGCAATTATTCTTCTCAAAGAGAAAATATGAGCAAAGTTCAGTAGCTTACAGTTTCTGCAGAATATTCCCAAATACCACTGTCTTTTCTTGAAGTCTGAAGGTACTGCTAGAATAAGAAAATAGCTAACTCGGGTAGCAGACTTGAACTCTTATAAGAGATTTCTTCATCATTCTGAAATATAATTGCATCATCCTTCTCTTTACCTTCTTTTCCATCCTCAATAGGGAACAGAAGTATCTGTATAATATGTCTGTAGTTTGTGAATGTTAATAGCATGTTTGCACATTTCTGGTCTATGTTGTTTAAGTGGTTTCAATACTGAAGTCATTAGTCATAGGGGCCTATAGGGATTTTCCATCCCATATTAGAAACAGTTTACCCATCATAAATCAGGTACTTTGAAGTTCATTTAATTCAAGAAAGCTCTTATGAATTCAGATTAGGTGTTTGCAATGATATCTTCTGGCCTTACATTCTGTGAACCTAGGACTCAAAACATAATAAAAAAAAAAAAGACAAAAGCACTTACAATAGGACTTTTTCTAGATTTTCCTTGCTTTCGACAGGAAAAAAAGATATACAGTAAAGCTGCAAAAAAAAATCAGAAAGGTACTTTTAATTCAACCATTTTTATCACAGCTAGTCCATTTTATATGGTCTTTGAAGTCTGGTACAGGCAAGTTTGAATTCAACACATATCTATACACAAAAAAATATAACCTTTTTTTAAATCTGCGTACTTAAATATAGAGAACTTTGACTATAGTAACAGTATTGTAGTTTCAAGATTGTTTCTTGACCTAATGGAAAAGTTTAGTGGAAATTGTCCTTATATTTTAAGCTCAGAGGGAGTGGATTTTCTCACTGGAAAAGCTCTTATGCTTTAACAGATTGTAAATATATAGTAAGTCATTACCTTATCATGTCCTCGTTTCATGAAGTTGTGTGAAACACCAACCAAAAATGCCTTTTTGAAATTTATTAGTCCTGTTGATGGGTACCCATAGTTCTAGAAGAGAAAAGGCCAGGCACATTGTCAGTATGTTGAAGCCGTTATTCTGACTGTTTGGTGGAACTGGACAAAAATTTTTCCAGGAAAAGTGGGAAGGATTTGGATGGCTGAAACAAGAAGTTGAGTGAAGGCTGCATGGGAGAAGGGGTTGAGGTGTGTAAGTTTATTAAAAAATATATGTTTTATAATATAGATTTTAATTATATGTAATAGAAATTATTTACATTCATTTATAAATGGTAATTTACTCAGCAGGTAACTTGGATCCATAATGACTTGTCTGCATTTTCAGTTGCTCACGATATAGACAGTAGGCTGCAAAATGATATTTGCCTGCTGAATAACTTTATGAGCAGCTAAAGATACAATCACATTGAGTAGTTTATACTACCTCATAATGTGCTTTAAAATGCAGAAAATAATAATGAATGTTCTTTACAAAATATGTGATGCAGAGGTTTGTTATCACACCTCTGTCTGTCAGCGGCCAGACAGAATTCAAAACTCAGACAACATTTAATACAAATTTCTCCCAGAATGAGTGATTTTCTAAAAAACAGAATTATGTTTTGATAAATTTAAGAATGCAGGTTAGGGCTATTAAAGCACAAGTTCTTCTTGCAAAGTCTGGCATCAAGTTCAGCAAAGGCTCCAAGTTCTTCATGGCAGCTTTCTACTGTACTAATGTCCAGTACTTAATAGCCCCGAACAGTAGGAGAATAATCAATGTGAAGAATATAAACACAGAATATATAGAGTAAATGAAGTAATAGTAATTATTCACCTAAGTTTTGCATAGTTTTCAAAACATGTCTTTTAATATATAAAATATGTAATGTGTCTCTTTCATAACGTGCATGTTATGAGATGGGATGTCAGCCCTTGTTCTCCATCTCCCTAAAATCTTAACACCTTCAAGCCACTTTATAGGTTTTCCTTAATGGAAGGCATTGAGTGCAAAATCCTGAATTTTGCAATTAATCAGGTGATTAAGGGAAGAATTAATCAGAGAATTAAGGAAATAAGAAAGTAGGGGATAGAACTCAGTTTTGCTCTCTGAAAGGTGGCATTGCCTTGTAAACCGTGCATTCCACAAAAGGACTGTTGTAACTGATCCAGACTGCAGACACTTTGCTGTATACAATCATAAACTGCTTCTAATTGTATTACTAGTGATATTCCGAACATGACTTGGTTTTTATGCATTGTCTTCTGACATCTATGAGGCTAATTGATATACATTTTCCTTAACACAATTTCCTTACTGGTAAGAATGTCACACTTCAAATTATGAGAGGAATAAAATGTTTTTGGCAGTTTTCCAGAATTTTTCAAGTACAGCCTTATTCCTTGTGAAAAAGTTACAGGATATTTATAAAATTGTATGCCCAACAAAAGCAGGATTTTTGCAAGGTCATACCGTATGAAATTCTGTATGGATGGTAGGTCCCTTCAAATGCATCTGACATAGCCAGCATTGCTGAATTGAACAAAAGAGCTGTCTGGAGAACTGCATTCCAGAAGACAGGTTTTGCAAGTGGTTGTTGCAAAGTTAACTTAATCCTACTGCAAACTTTTCCACTTTTTCCACTGGATAAGTTACACACATTTCTGTTATAGTCTACTTCCTGTAGCTATCACTATCCTATAGGATAGGTACTTCAAAATGTTTCGTTAAAATCACTAGATTTCAGAGAAAGGAGGGTCTGAATTACTCTTATTTTCTATCTTTATGGCTGAGGAAGTCCTAGGTTAAAGCTGTTTTATTCTCCTTACTTCAATTTGTTAATATTTATCAGAACATCATAAGTTTCAAAATAAACTGGCCTGGCTGCTTCACTCTACCTGCTGTGACAGAAAGGTTTAAGCACCAAAAAGGTTTTCATTCCTTTAAGTCCTTTTTCATGAAACTATAGAAGAGAACTTACTTATCTAAACATCACAGAACCTTGGGGACAAAAAGAACACCTCGTGCAAATTCATCTCTAAAAAATGAATGGGACAGTGTAATTCAGCTTTAGTATGGACACTGGAAAATAATGGAAATTTTTCTCCCTAGAGCTTTCCAAATCTGTTAAAGATACCAGCAAAGGCTTGGTTTATTGAGGAATTTCCTCAGTGTCTTTGGTGTCACTTGTCAAACAATCGGTTTTGAAACCATGATTATTTCCCTTGGTAATTTGTCATTGCCCACCTTGCTCCATCTGTTCTTATACATATGTCATACACATGTTCTTGTATACATATAAGAATGTATATTATATTATATTATATTATATTATATTATATTATATTATATTATATTATATTTATTATATTTACAAGATATGTTTGCTGTTAGAAAGTAATTTATTTTCTCTGATTGTTTCAAAGAATATAAAAAAAGTGATTCAGGCAGGAAGAGACGACCAGGTTCAGTTTATAGTCCCAGAATTGAAGGCACAATCCTCATCATAAACAAATTTGGACATTTTGGAACTTTTTTGATTGGAAAGATCAACTGTTTATTCCCTACAAGTTTTGAAACAGTTGACTTCTAAGAATTACTGACCTATCTGCTTGACATAGCTGGACAGACGCATTGCAGTAATTCTATCTTCCAAAAGGATTTAAACAGTAGTACAGACAGGAGTTCCTTGTTCCATAAAATGCTCCCTTTCTGAGACTGCTGAATGCTCATAAAGGCATAGAATTCTGTATTCTTTACAAAGTAGATCACCATGAGTACATACCAATGCCTCTCAGTTTAAGTTTGGTAACTACTTCAAGGTCTTTATCTTTCAAGTCAGTTAAACTAGCCAATGTGCACGCATTTTCTGATTTAATTAAGATTTTATCACTGGTTTCCATCATCGGTGGGAGAGGTGACAATGTTTTTTCACATGATTTGAGTACATTTAACCTCTATTGCTTTGATGATAACTTAGCCATTCCGGCATTTGACTGAGATTTTAGTTATTTTGGATGTTTCTTTTTCAGTAACTGGATTTTTTTGATGTCTTAATGAATGGCAATTTCAAGTCTACTGTGAACAGCAGCAACCCTTTAGAACATACAATTAAATATTTGCTTTGTGCCTATGAGTATTTTTGTCATCCTTTCTATTGTGAAAGCTGAAGGACTCACCTTTGAGTGCTGGAGTGCTTTTTTATCGACACTGAGATTCAGACCTAATTGCGTACACTAGATTCAAAAATTCCTCTATCAAGAAAATGAACATTGAGACATTAGCGAGATATTGAAATTCTAAGAAATAAATCAATTATTTCTTCTGTACCCATGTTAAACACATCTGTCAAGGAAGCAAGAAGCAAGGCCAGACTTTCCAGGTAGACTACTTCCACTTGGTAACTGAAAACCTTGAAGAGTACTTCAGAATGAATTCTGCAGATTGGCAGGCAGGAAAACTCTTCTTTCTCATGTGTTGTATCTCCTCATGAGAAGAGGATCAGAAATTTCCCATAATAAAGGCTTTAAATGGGTTTTTGATGACAAATGACCTACACCTGAATAGTTGTGGAAAGCTTGAAAACCAGGAAACCAAGCAGTATAGAAACTAGAGCCTCATAGTTTGGATACTAATTCTCTTTCTTTTTAACCCAGCGTCTTGTCACCTTTTGCAAGTATCCAAAGCAACAAACAACCCAATAACAAGATTCACTTACAGTCACATACACGTCTACTTAGCAAAGAGTGGCAACCAACTCCATTTCAAAGTGGATGCGATATTACAGCTCATTCAGACAAATCAGAAGTGCATAAAAGCATAGGGATTGAAATTGGTGTTCAACATTGAAGGAAGACAAAATGGGTCCAGACAACTGAGGAGAACAGAAAGTGATGAAATGTGTATGCTCAACTTTAAAAAGAGCAGAAAGAAGCAAACTAGTATTGTACATGCTTAGTTTTACCCTGATCATGTTGCTTATTGTGTTCACTTCCACATTTCTCATCTTTGCCTCTTGAGATTGCAACGTCTTTGGGACAAACCCAAGTTCTCCTATGTGTTTAGAGAGCATCTAATGCTTCCTAACCCTGTCTAACTCTACCTAATAAATATATTTCTTTGGTGTACTTTTGGTTTCATTTGCAATATGTTTGCCAGAAGCAGAGGTCAATATATTTATAGCCAGTAATTGGGCAGGAGGTCAAAAAAATTATCTAATGTAACTTTTTTCATCTTTAATTAAATTCCATTTGCATGCAGTGCAGGAATAGCTACAAAATTAAGTTAAATAGCTCTGTATTTTAATGTTTATTAGTAGAAGGTCATGATGACAACAGCCCTCTTTTGCAAGATTAGCAATTTTAGTCCAGTAACCAGTTCACATATGCTTTTTATCAGTTTCAATTCTTATATGTCAAAAGTTTTCATTTTTATCGAGTCACTATAGTGGTTGTTGATAAGAAAATTAGCCAGCTGCGTCTTGCTCTTCATGAGATTATACAACTCTTTATCATCATAAGCAGATAAAATGACACACTGTAGGTCAAGAATAAGAAAATTTAATTGTAATCCTCTATCATATTTCTCATTAGACAAGCAGATTAAGAAACCAGACCTCAAGATTTTCTTCTGTGTCTATCATTGTGAAAAACTACCACTGAAAAAAGTCAAGACAGACACAATGCAAGGGCTAAATCCAGCTTCAATACAGTTAACTGTAAATTTTCTTATCGTGTGTCTTCTAAAATTAATAATACATACGTTTCATATTCTAAATGCCCTAGAAGGCAAGTGTCCTCTTGTAGTGTTGTTTAGAAGTGTTGAGCGTGCTCTTCCCTGGCAACAGAATTTTAGCATTAGTGGCAACAGAATTTATAGTATTAGTATGCTTGAAAATTTTATCTTGTAGTTGTTTCATGGGAAATAAGCTTTGAAAGACCCTTGAGAAGTTGTCTAATCCATTCACTGCCCCAGGACAGTGAAACCATTCCTAACAGGTACTTGTCTAATTTGATTTAGAAAATTCCTATTTATGGAGAGTCTACAATCTTCTCACTTAAACTACTGCTTAACTATCCTTACCGTTGGCAAGTCTTTTTTCTGATGTCTAATACTACACCTTCCTTGATTTACTTGTACCTATTATTCCTTGCCTTAATCCCATCACAGTGAGTTTATGTCTTTCTCATTTTCAGCAGTCTGGTCTTGGTACCCTCATCCTTCTCTTCCCCAGACTAATCAGCTCCAAATACTCCTGTCTTTGTAGATCACCTATTATTATTATCATTCTGCACTGATCTCTCACAAGTTATTCTGTTTTATCTTTCCTGAAAGAATAATGCCTATAGTGGGATATAAAACTCTAGTAGATGCTTTATCAGCACTGAGCAAACTAGAGGACAGACTTCAAGTGTCTTTCGTGCAGTTCCAACCAGTTTTTTCCTGAAACAGTCTTTTGTTGAGCCACACCACAAGGGTTGCTCTGATTTTTACAGTCAGACTCATTTTATTCTGGGTCCTCTTAGCTTAACCATCCACACTGTACTTATATGGGGAGACTCGCAGGATCCCCTTTGCTGTAAACTGTCCAAACCCTTCTCCAAGTAATTCTAATTTGACTGAGTGAGGGAGTCTTCCTGTGATTGTCATGCATTGGTCTGCATTGAGTCTTGCTGCTTCCTTATTCCCGAGTGTCCAACGCTACGTCAACAGGCCTTACTCACCATGAAATCTAGTAGGGAGCTACTAGATTAAGATTCATGATAAGATATAGTCTAATAAAAATCATGGGGCAGAGAATGGCTGACCGGAGTACAAAACTGCTCTAGAAAGGCCTACAGAGCAAGAAACTGAAGGCATTCAAATGTGGAGGCCCCATGCCTGGAGGTGTTCAAGGCCAGGCTGGAGGAGGCTTTGAGCAATCTGGTCTAGTGGGAGGTGTCCCTGCCCATGGCAGGGGGGTTGGAACTAGATGAACTTTAAGGTCCCTTCCAACCTAAACCACTCTGTGATTCTATGAAATGCTTTGTTAGAAGGTATCAGACTAAACCTGTTTCAAGTGTAATTCAGTGCTATGCTCCAGACTGTTCAAGAAGGGACTAGGCACAGATGGTGACCATGAAGAAATCACTTTGGAGCAAGAACAAAGGTGCTATAGATCGCTAGACGTTTTCTATTCTTGATACTTGAAAAAAACCCAACCCATAGCTGACCCGATCTAGTGCAGGTGACAGCCTGTACAAGCTGCAGTTGGTGCCTTCCGGGAGTCCTTACAACCAGCACTACCATGACATGATTCCGTGAATCTGTAAAGGCTCAGCATAAGCCCTGGTTGTACCTACAGAACTTCTGCTTGGCTGGCCGTCCCTCAGCTCATCTTTCTGCAGCTGTTTACTTCTCACTGCAGCACTTTGAACTTGTCCTTCTTGATGGTCATCTTATTTATTTCAGAGAGGCATCCTAATTCGTCACAACCATTTTGCATTCTAACCTTGCCCTTCAGGAGAGTATCCTTCCCAGCCTGCCAACACGTGCAGCCTTACCGAGGAGTACTGCACACTCCATCACTCAAGTAATTAAATATCAAGTAGAGCCAAAACAGGAGAAAGCCTTGCAGTAAAAGCTCCAATATGACAAAATCCCATTTTGAGGGAAAAATTTGTTAAGCACACCTTCAGTAGCATATTCCGCCCAATTGTGTCTTTTCTTTGCATTACTCTTACGAATATGTCTATGCAGGTAAATAAAAGACAGGCAGGGATAAATTCCAAGCAAAATGTAATGGATGGACCTGTGTCCATGCTACTTGTGGGTGCATCCTTCTACAATTGTGCACAAAGATCCTTCCAGACAGCCTTCCCCTGGCTTGTTACGTCCTGTGGGACAGAACCATCAATAAACCAGTCCCTTTGGACCCTAGGCTCTCTCAAGTGAGTTCTGGGCACCAAAGTTCAAGTATATGATTCTCCTTCTTCACTGTCCAATTGATAATTTTGTCTCTGTTTGCAAGCCTGAACTTCTTCAGGTATTTAACTGTTGGCATAATGACACATAAAAGACCTGTGATATATAGGTATGTGGTAAAAGCTCATCTGTGTAGATGACTATGGTGGAGAAACCATGGCAGAAGGGGAGTCCAAATAACACCTTGCCTTGGCTCCTCCCAGGCCTGTCACAGGAGCCATCAGCCCATCAAAGGCCTATCTTCACAAACTCAGGGGAGAACAAGGGCACAGGCACCCAAACTAAGGATTCAGATGAACGGCTGTCCTGTACAGGTCCATCCCACGGCTGTCCCAGGAAAAGCTCAGTCCTAAAGTCCACTTGTGAAACACATTCAAGTGAGTCAATGCTGGAGGAGCACCTTTTGGACTGAGGTTGGTCACTGTCTAGAGGCATGGGACGCATTACAGGATGCAGGGGAATTTTGGAATTGCATAGGACTTATTAAGGGATGTTTAGAGGAGGAACCAAAGATGGGAAAGGGAGGGATCTAGGTGATTTAAGGATGGCCAAGTGTGGAGAAAAAAGAGAAATAAGGGGATGAAAGCTGCCAGTGATGAGGAAACAGATTGGCACAGTTGTCTGTCCATGCCATGTCCATGTCCATTGGATAGACGTAGTGCTGAGGAACAAGGTTTAGTGGTGGTTTTGGAAGTGTTAGGTTAATGGTTGGACTTAGTGATCTTAAATGTCCTTTCCAACCTAGACAATTCTACGATTCTGTGCCCTGTGCCTGACCAGTGCTGTCTCTTCCATCTTGTTAAATCCCTTTCTAGCTCTTTTTTTGGATGAGGAACTCTATTTGATATGTCTACATGTGTGTGTATGGGAAGCTGAGTGCCAGCAACTGGAGTGGCACCTTGGGTTGCCGGGGCCCGAGGTGCCAGCACCTGGAGCGAGCACAGGTCTGGGTGCCAGAAGCTGGAGTGGGACCACAGGGGCTGGGTGCCGTTGAGCGAGGAGACCTGTGTGAGTGACAGCAAGTGCCAGGCAGAGGCAAGTGGGACCAGGGGCCAGAGCCCTGTGCCCGTGGTACAGCCTCGGAAGCGGGTGTGGGTGTGCGAGCTGGGGGATGCCAGAGAGGATCGAGCTAGGGCGGATGGCGAGGAGGTGAAGTGGCCTCCAAGCCAGGGTGGTGGGAGGGTCTACAGGCGAGGCCATGGGAGGAGTTGGCTGATGGGGGGACCAGAGACCCACCTGGGCTCTGGCTGTCTCTCGATGTAACGTGCACTGGCATCTCTGCCACACTGTATATGTGCGTGTGTGTGTGTGTGTTGGTGTGTGTCTGTGCACTGGTGTGTGCCTGTGCATGCATCGGTGCGTGTGTACATTGGTGTCTGTATGTGCACTTGTGTGTGTGCATCGGTGTGTGTGTGTGCACTGGTGTGTGTGCACATGCATTTGTGTGTGCGTGTGCATTTGGGTGTGTGTGTGCATTGGTGTGTGTGCATCGGTGTGTGCGTATGCATTGGTGCATGTGCGCATCGGTGTGTGCATGTGAATTGGTGTGTGGGTGTGCATTTGTGGTGTCTGCATGTGTAGCTATGTGTGTGTGTGTGCATCTGTGTGTGATGTGATAGCCACGTGTGTCTGTATGGTGTGACAGCCAGGTGTCTCTGTGATGTGGCCACCACGTGTGTCTTTGTGATGTGGCCACCATGTGTGTCTGTGTGATGTGGCCACCACGTGTGTCTGTATGGTGTGACAGCCAGGTGTCTCTAATTTACATATAGTCTGACTGAATTGGGGTCTCAGAAACAACAACAAAAAATAAAGGCAAAATGAACGCTCCAGCTATTCACCCTCTAAAGTTACTGAAATGCGATCAAAGTCAAGTCCCCTGAGATTTCATAATTCAGATGGCACCACTTATTTATATGACATTGCATTAGGTATATTAAATAGAACTATGGCCTCCCTAGACCCTTCTTCCTTCTTTGTGTAAAGTAAATTAACATACCACAACATCCAATAATCAGGATTGTGAGGAAAACCAGGGCTAAAGTAATTGTGTTCAAGAATCAGTTACTGTTTATCTAACCCTTCACTCCCCGACTTTGTCGATTCACGCAGGATATATATCTGAGAAAATGTACTGTTTGATCTGTTACAGCTAAATCCTGGCAATATTATTCAATTACTGATTTCAGGACTATTTTTTCCATGATGGAGTTACCTCTTTCCCACACATATCCTGGATGTGTTTGCACAGTTCTCATTGTCTGGGCTGTCTGAAGAACGCTGATGCTCATCTACACTTCAACTGTTTTGTTCTTCATTTTAATTGGGATATTGTTACTGCTTTTTTTTTTTTTTCCTCTTTATTTTTTCACACTGTTGTTCTGGCTGACATATTACTTGATTTGATTTTTTTTTTTAATTTTTTTTTTCAATCTGGCAGATGTCTTCATCTCCATCATCCAATTAGAGGACAGTCGATGAGGATGTATGGAGACTAGACACTAAATAGCATGAATTATGTTTGAACTACAAAACGCTTTGCATCACACTTACAGAATATCTCTTTGAGGCTGTATGACTGTAGCCTTGTAGCCAGATAGAATAAAGTTCTGAAGATTTTAGGTATTTATGTGAAATTCTAAAGCCATTGAGTTCACACTTATCATTTACAAATAGGCTTTGAATATTCAGGACATTATACAACGTCTTTTCTTTCACATAAAATTCCTGTGTTTTCTAACATTTCCAACATTTAATGTCTTCCATTGTGATACCTTCAGCAATTTTTAGGAGTTTTTTCTGCAAAGAACATTTGTCTAATACCTGTTTTTTCCTACTTTGAATCAACCAGTCTCTTCACAGAGTTTCAGATCAATTTTGGACTTTATGTTTCTAATCAATAAAAATGAGCCTTATGAAAAAGTCTTCCAACCTCTTCCTTGTAGAAAATCAAAATCCCAAAGGCGTTCAGCACTCTGCCAGAGCCAGAAGTGAAGCGAGCATCTTAAATCACACTAAACTGGGGAAGACATGCACTCTTTGAGGGGGGTCTCCTGATTCTCCTAATTTTATGCTGTGCGTCACACTGCTTGTTATGCAACGCGGTAAATGGCATAAGAGACTTTAAACCACAGTATACAGGGGAAAATAACTTTTAAATCAACTATCCCATCTATTAACCGTGGGTTTGTAGACACAAGCATGCTGTACATGCATAGTGTTACTTCTCACTGTAGAAACTGTATTTGAAGGCAACAAAATTACTGCGTATATAAAGAACCAGAAAGGCACAAAAATAAAAGAAAAATGTACTTATCCCATGCCATGACAAGCTTACTGAGGCTTCAAATGAATATATATATTTATGAAATTGCCTTTGACAATTCACAAGATCTGATTATGTGGCAGGATGCTCTGACAAAGGATTTGATTATATGGTGCACTGAGCTGTGGCTAGTAAATAATAACCTTCGCCGTTCATGCTTCTACTTGTTATTGTTAGAAGAGTGGCACAATATTGAAAATTAGTAAGTGCCATAAGCAAATCAATTATTGATGCAGGACAGCACGTACCGTTTGGAAAAGGTGAAGAGGATAAGCCATTTAACTTCTGCTTCATCAAGGAATTTTATAAGTGGCTGCAAGCGAAGTCAACCCTTATGCATGAGCCATAAATAGGCCAAAGTGAAAAACACAGGAAAAGTTATTATGCATTTTATTTGGAAAATACTGTAAATTTGTATGGATGGTAGTGTCTTAGTGAGTGTTATCTGATAACTTTTGGTCATAAATGAGAACGTGTTTGGTGATAATTAAAATGCTCAAAGTGGTTTAAATTCAAGTCTGCTTCAAACTTTCTGTGTTTCTAAAATTTAACTTCCAAACCTGCATCTTCTTTCAAATTCATGCTACATTAAAAAAAAAAAAAANTTTAAAATAAAAAAAAAAAAAAAAAAAAAAGGAAAAAAGGACCTTCTTACCCCTTTCCTAAACAACAAACTAAATGACAATGTCTGTATGTCTGTAAGATTGAGATCATCAGCATCAGGACCCTGATGGCACTGTCCCTTTCCCCCCTGCTCCCTGCCCATGGCCCAGGACCACACTTCAGCTCAGCCCCAGGTCCTCTGTCCCTTGCCACTGACTGACCCCCTGTCACGGGACAGGGGGTGCCCAGGGATTTGGACAAGTATTAAAAAACCTCACAACATAATACTGCGATCCCCTGCTGTAGCAGGTACACAGAATTCTTGGGGTACGGTGTTTGAAAAACCTGTTGACTTTAGCGGACCAAAATCCTCCAACAACATATACAGTGTCCAGCTCTGGAGTCCTCAGCACAAGAAAGACACGGACCTGTTGGACCAGGTCCAGAGGAGGCCATGGAGATTCTGGAAGGGCTGGAACACCTCTGCTATGAGGACAGGCTGGGAGAGTTGAAGTTGTTCAGCCTGGAGAAGAGAAGGCTCTCACAGAATATCAGCACTCATAGGATAAAGAATAGTTAATTTAAAAACTTCAGTTTGAAACCAATAGTAATATTTCTCCAAATGTTTCGGTCTCACTGAAGATTTCCTCAAAATTTAATTTCAAGTGAGATTGAAAATAAAAATGGTATGGTTTATAATCTGAAAAACAGCAAGGAAATCTAAAATAGAGCATTAATTGGAAATTATGTTCTTTAATAAGTTAATGAAGAATAAAAATGGCGAAACTCTAACAACCATACAGCTCATCACCCAGTTCTGAGGTACTGCCTTTTAAAACTGGAAAGGCTTTCAAAACATATTGAAGAACAAGAGTCAGGGAAATCTGGATAATGGCAATGAAAGTTGTTGGAATTTCCTAGGTGAAAATTTGTTCCAAAGTATGCAGGTTATGCTCGTCTGAAACAGAATGACCCAAAATTACATGAGGTTTCTTTAAAAACACGGAATGAGATGGAAAGTATTTTAGATAAACTTAGCCAAATAAGTATGGCTTAATCTTCATGTTTTTAAAGAACATGTTTTTAAAAAAGTGGAAGTACATATTGATATATAAAAATGTATTTGAAATCACAACTGTTAAGAAAGTATTTTTAAATCAAACAGTTTTTTTCTTTATTCTTGGTATTTCTTTCAGCCCCAAAACATGGCACAGCTGACAAAAAATCATTAAATACTTTGGTTGATGCATTTATATTTTGAAGAAAATAAAAAGAGTTTAACAGGTTAGCTAGATCCATCAAGAGCTTTTGAAATGTATCTGGTGTCTATTCCCTGTCTAATTGACAAGTTTGATTATTTATTCATTTACTAGAGAGATTGCAGCAGAGTTTCGCAGCGCTACCTAATTGTAGGTTTATATTTCCAAAGATCTCGTACAAAGAAAAGAGTGCATATAGTAGTTCTATTAAAACAAATGTAATATTTTGAGGTATTTCCGTTTATGGAGTGAGTACAAGTTCACATCTCTGTAAGACACTAATACAGTATGGTTTATGAGTAAAAAAGATAAGAGTATTTCAACTGATTTATTGAATTTAAAATTAAGAATGCATGACTTACAACATACTCACAACCAAGACAAGAATAAGGATGTCACAGCTTAGTTTTACCTAGTGTAGAAAGATTTGCGGATTATGTCACAGAGAAAACAAGATTACAAATGACCCAAGCAACAGAGATATGAATAATGCTTAAGGACACTACAAAGATTTCAGTGAAAGATAGAGCCCTTTAGAAATGGTACATGCATCAACATCTTCAACAGAGGGAAGGCTGTCACACAAGCGTCTCCAGGTGACCAGAGTACTGGAGCCCCTCTGCTGTGAGGACAGGCTGGGAGAGCTGGGGTTGTTCAGCCTGGAGAAGAGAAGGCTCCAGGGAGACCTTAAAGCCCCTTCCAGTGTCTGAAAGGGCCCTAGAGGAAAGATGGGGAGGGACTTTTTACAAGGGCATGTAGTGATAGGGTGAGGGGTGATGGCTTCAAACTGGAAGAGGGGACATTTAGATGAGATCTCAGGAAGAAATTTTTCACCATGGGGGTGGTGAGCCCCTGGCTGGGGTCGCCCAGAGAAGCTGTGGCTGCCCCATCCCTGGAGGTTCAAGGCCAGGTTGGACGGGGCTTGGAGCAACCTGGTCTAGTGGGAGGTGTCCCTGCCCATGGTAGTGGGGTTGAAACTAGATGGTCTTTAAGGTTCCTTCTAACGTAAGCCATTCTATGATTCTTCCAAAACCTTCTGAGTTCATTACCATTTATGGGGTATGTACAGCGTGAAAGGGAATTCTTGAATGCGCCAGTGAAGTATTTGTACAGCTGAAATGTTTATTTTCTTTTAGAGTGAGACCAGTCAAGAAATCATTTATTAGACGAGAAGAAAAAATACACATTTTAAAGTGATTTTTTTCAGTCTTGCCAATTTCTTCATTTACTGTAACTGATAGCTCTCTCCCTATATTCCCATACTCTCTATGCTAAAGATTATTCAGAATACAGATGTAGGAGTGTTGCAGGAGAGGTAGAGCAGAGGATTTTTCAACAGTTTCATGGTACTATTGGGAACTAATTTACTTTAAAAAAATAGGTGAGAGACATACACGGACCATGAGCTGCATTGAATAGGTGGATTCTATTCTCTTCAAAACCAAATCCCTCAAATAAAGCAGGCATTTTGATATTCCTGCTTTGTCCCTAATTTCAAGGAGACTTTCAACACCATAAACTACATGGAAGCTTGGAGAATTTAAAAAACAGTGGACAGTAGACCATGTCAGAGAAAGGAAAAAATGAAAAAGTGTTGAAAGAAGAAGAGGAAAGCCTAAAAATTCAGAAAAGAGCAGAATGTTACAGTCAAGAAAGACAGACAATTGAGGAGACAAAGAAGTTAGGTAAGATAAGAAGAAACAAGAAAAATTAAAACAAATCAAGCAAAGGAAACATTAAGTTAATTATGAGCTTGGTTACCCAGCCAAGAAGTTAGAAGTAGAAAAACAAAAAATAATACGTATTCAGTGAGAACATGAAAGTTGGAGAGATTAACTTAACATACAAAAGAGTAATGATGGCTAATAATTATTATATATATATTCACAGCTCCATGTGGCCATGTGAGATAATCTACACAATTTTACATAGTGACTTGAGCCGTCTTTCAAGGAAGTAGGTAAGGATCTTTGAGGTTTTAAATCTAATGTGAGTAAAATACCTCAGTCATTTCACCGCTGTGTACCTTTGAACATAGTTTAAAAATCTACATTTACAAAAAAACCCACTCTTTCTTGTTTCATCATCCAATAAAGTCTGTTTAATAAGGCAAACATATAAAACTTCTGTTTTCTGAGTTTTATGTGTTCTCGCCTCTTAGATTCTCTAGATAATCTGTATGTTTCGTTGCAGAAGTGATGCTGTGACTACATCCATGATAAGGTTGCATCCATAATTTACAAAACTGCAGTAACGCTATTGCTTCATGCACAAAAATGGTTCCAGAAAGTTTTTACCTCTCAAACTTTGAGAACCGGCTGCAAAATCCATGTCTGTTACTACTTTACAAAATCTCCTTGTAGGTTTATGCATATTTAAATAAAGGCTGGTTCTAATCTGAAAATGCGAGCCTATTTATCTTTTGCATGCTTACACATCCTGGTAGCAGATGTTGGGGAAGCACTTGAAAGGAAGGAAAAGCTTTCCATTTTTAACAGAGTGAATTTCAGAGCAGAGCAAGCAACACATGGACTTTTAATGATAATGTTTGCCTACAGTAAACAGCACACTTGGTAAGTCCTGGTTTTATTTGGGCTGCATATATATAATTTCTAAAGTACATTTTACAAAATGAAGAAAATTCTGGCAAAGTACACTTGTGAATGAGTAAACAGTGTAAGGGATTAGGGAACAGACAATCCTGCAGTACAACCCAGTAATGAGCCCTCTAGCTGGGTTCAGAAGAATTTTAATTTAGTGTGGTGAGCTTCTCCCTTGTTTTCACAGTAAAAAAAAAAGATTTTTTTTTTTTAACTTTGGAAACTAGGATTTGAGCTCTAAAGCCAAAGCATGCAGGGATTTTCAATATAGTGATTTAACTGTAGTTCTTTTTATATTCCTCTTGGCAGAGAAGCTCTGGAATACTGAATATTCCCAGAATCTTAGGTACAACAAAGTGAGGACAAAATGTATATGTATATATAAATAAAATAATTTTTTAAAAAGTGGAAAAAATATAATGATAGGCAATGCAACCCAAACTTCTAAAAGCATTTACTAGACCCAAAGCTAAAAGGAGGCTGGAGAAGTAAGCATAATTCATCCATTCAGGCACAGGAATCCAGGAAATGCTCTGAAACAGCTGGTCATATGATCCTGGCAGAGAATGTTCCAAGTAGAACAAGTAACAAGGATAAGAAAACTTTCCACTTCAGAATAACGTGGTGTTCAAGTGATTGTCCTTTGATGTGAGAGCCTACCTCTAGTCTAGACCAATTTGAATTAGAACGTATAAAATGCAGTGACCAGACAGGTCTGGAGTAGTTGTGTCCTTCTAACAACTACGTCAACCAGAGAAACTTGTCCTCATTTTTACCATTCAGATGGTTTGCATTTCAAAATGTGGTTGCATTTCATTTGTGGTGAAAATGTCAAAAACATAATTTTAGATGGAAGAACTAAGAGTGCTCATCGGAGCAGAAGACTTCCATTCAAAGTCAGTTGTTACTACACCACTTAGTTATACTCCAATTTTCAGTAATTTAGTGACTGAAACAAAATAGAAGTGTTCTATGTAGATTGCGTTGTGTAAATTTTTAAATCTTGACAAAATTATCCCTTCTTTTAACAATAAAAAAAGAAATCCACTATTCGCACTGTTCTGGGTACTTTCTGAGAAAAAGCTTTCACCAAACTAACCCTGAAAGCTGGTTTTGAGGATCATTTACAGTTTACTATCCACTGATGCCCTTACAAAGCTGATCCTGAGACGCCACTGTCTTTGTAAGTATTCCAGGATGGGAGATGATTCATGTATTTTCTTCTCTGTGTACTCCATTGATACTTCATAGAAATTCTTTACCTATAGGTATGATTTCACTGATTATGACAAATTTTACCATGATGACTCTGTACATAGGCAGTGACCTAAAAAAAGACAATCAATCTGCTTTACTGTAGTAGGAGGGCCAGAAGTCCACTCCAGGCTGGTCTCCACTTGAATGTGTACCCTTCAGGAAGCCTTTTCTCACAGTTCTGAGCATTCCATTAGTAGATCTGGCTTCTAACAAGTCTTCATTCTAACACGGCCAGAGGTGAAGGGAAGAGCTTCTTACTGGTACTATAAACTTTCTAAGTAAAACTTTAGTATTTTTTGGTGCCTGATGTTGAAATTGATGTTATAATTTGTCCACATCTGGCAGAAACTTCCAAAACAGAAATATGGTGTTTGTGTGGGGATGACCTCACACTTTATAGTGCATCTTTTACCAGCTGCAGTATAATCAGATTTGCTTAGATTTTCTACTTCTCTCTAAATGGGGTACAAGTCAGTAACATTTTCACCATCGATGGCTGCTAGCTCATTTTTCTGGCAGCAATGATGCAATGAAGTGCTTTGGAGGATAAGGACTACAGACTATTATGGCAGACACTTCATCCATCTTCTGGGTTTTATTCATGATTTTTATTTGACTATGAGAATGCTGCAGAATATGCTATTCAGCACGTGATGCAACTTGACATTGAAAAGGCACTCCAGAGTGTAAAAGTCTCATCTTGTGAAAAATTAGTGTCCTGTTTACCTGTGATGAGTTCTTAAGACCCTTACCAGTGGTCTTTTTGTTTGCTTGCCTACTTTCATTGAGACGATTAGTCAGGTTTGTCATACCCTACATTTCACCAGTCCCATTTCACCAGTACTTTCATTTAATTTCGATACCCAAAATGTGGTCATTAAAATGATTAGATCTGTGTCTTTCAAATCAACTCCCCCTCCCCCCCTTTTTTTTCCTTAATTCAAAATTGTTAGGTATTTCTTGTGCTTGTGCTGTCTAATAAAATGTGGAGCTGAGACTGAGGGAAACCAAGCAGACCACTTTAATCAGAAAATCTTCATAATTTCATTCTGTAAGGATGGTTCTACGTCTTGTACTTTTTGTCCAGAGATAGTCAGCTTCCAGCGTAACTAGTCTGGGGTTTTGCTTTAAGGATTTCCTTTTTCTTAAGGTCCCTGGATAATGTCCCCTTGTATATGAAAATACTGGGCAGTTTGTCAGAAAAAAGTGTGGTAGAAGCTTTTTGATGGAGAAGAGAATCTGAACCTTATGCTTTTGGAACAGAACTGAATGCAAAAGAAAATTTTCAGTTAACCAAAACAAATTTAATGGTATAAATCAGTCCAAGATTAAATTAATTTGAAAAATTACCAATCTAGAGCATTATACTTTTATTGTCCTTTTAAAATAGGATGGGTTTTACATGTACTTTTAAAAAATGTGGATATGAGTCTCCTATCTGTCATAAAAGAAGTGCTCCTCCTGTTGCTGGATGATGTTAACAGGCACAAAAAAACTCGTCATGTTTGGAAAGGTCTGCAGACCTGATGCTAATGGAAAGTAATAGAGAGGAATGCATACCGATAGCTAATTTTTCCCTCTACCAGATATATGACAAAAAATGTAGGGTTTGGTTTGGTTTGCTTGCTTTTGATTATTTTTTTACTTTGCTTGTAGGTTTTCACCTTCAAGTAAAGCATTTGTATGTAGCATTATTAATCGTAACATATGACTGTAAAATGCTTAGCTTACATAGTAAGTCAAAATTGCTATCCTGTATTACACTTATTGCTATCTGTTCTTTATTACTTCTGGAACAGGTGGAGCGCACCGTAAATTTCAGCCCTGATCTCATAAATACAGCCCACATTCCCACACTGTTGAGCAGATGAAGGCTGAAATAATGACTTACCCATTTGTTGAACACCTGCCATGGTGCTGGCCATGGCTCTGAACGTACACATTGCTCCATATTGTAATTGCACAGACATGTGCAGACTTTGGGAAAAATAAATTGTGTAATCCAGAAGAGCTTGAAAGACCTTCCAGTTGGAACTGGCAGAATATGTGTAATTGGGGTTGTTCAACCTGGAGAAGAGAAGGCTCTAGGGAGACCTTAGAGCCCCTTCCAGTACCTAAAGGGGGCCTACAGGAAAGATGGGGAGGGACTTTTTACAAGGGCATGTAGTGATAACAACAAGGGGTAATGGCTTCAAATTGGAAGAGGGGAGATTTAGATGAGATCTCAGGAAGAAATTTTTCACCATGAGGGTGGTAAGACCCTGGCCCAGGTTGCCCAGAGAAGCTGTGGCTGCCCCATCCCTGCAGGTGTTCAAGGCCAGATTGGACGGGGCTTGGAGCAACCTGGTCTAGTGGGAGGTGTCCCTGCCCATGGGAGGGGAGGTTGGAACTAGGTGATACTTAAGGTTCCTTCTGGCTCTAACTAATCTGTGATTGTATGATAATTACTTTTCTTCCAAAAGTATTAAAAACAACATTCCAACATGAATTTGCCATACTGTGAAAATTCCATTTCTATTTTTCAAATTTTATTTTATTTTTTACTATGATAAGATTGAATTTTGAAAAATAATCATTTTGAACTTTGAAAAACAAACAAACAAACAAATCTCAATACTGGCCAAAGCATTTTATTAATTTCAAATATCTTTTTTCACATTTGTAAGTGGAAGTATTTCTACATGACAGGTCGAAGTGCAAAAATGTGTGTGCTCTCACTACTGCAGTATTTATGAATATGGGGAGCAGTAGGAGAGACTGACTTTGCAGCTTAGTATTCAGCCACTTTTTGAGAAGGAATAGATCAAATTCCTGCTTTAAAGGAAAGACAGCAAAGATCTGAAAGTGCACTGCTTTATTAAGTATAGGCGCCTTAACTACTGAGTTACCGATATACCAAATGCATAACCATAATTCTGTGAAAGTCAACTGCAACCAGAATTTTATGCCTGTGAAGGCGAGAACAGAAGGTTAACGTGTGAGACTCATTTCTGTACATGAGGTGCCTAAACGATACGGTGGGACCAAAGAAGAAAAGCAGGTTGTTGCACAAGCAGCAGAGCTAACTATGTCTGGTTTCCGATAACAAGCACATATCATTCCTTAATCCGCCCTGACCACTTGCCAGTGCCTGTTTTGAGAACCTTGGCCAGTCAAAAAACAGCACAGGCTCTCACTGATGTATTCAAGCTAATCATTCCAGCTACACACATGTTGATTGGCTGGCTGTGTACAGCTGCTGTATACGCTGGCTACGCTTGGCCAATGTATACTGGATAACTCTACGTGCCTTCATCAAGATCTCTGATTTAGATTCCTGACATAACTGGGACGAAAGACACTTCTAATCCCAAAATTTATTTAAAACTCAGCAAGCTGTTCAACTGTTATTAGGCAGGGATTCACAAATAGATTAACGATCAATACAACTGCATGAGCCTCTCTTTCTTAGCCTAAATGTAAAAATTGTAAATCCAAAAATTCTGCATGTTAGCCAAGCTTGAAAACTTAGAAAAGGACATGAATTTTTAAGTATCTTCTTGAACGTTGTTTTCAGGTGTCAGAGCATTGGTTCATGAGCTGTCAGTAATATTGTTTATAGCCGAGTTTCCTAAAGGGATAATTTATCTTTGATTTTTACCCAAGTATTAGTTGGAATATTGTGAAGCAAATTGTTATTGAATCTTAGCACAAATAGGATGAAAAAGAAATCCCACAGTTTACGAATCATGTTGTGAGTATGTAAAAATCCATTTGAAATCAAGGGGAAAGATGGGTGCTTAACATATTAGAAAATCAGACATATGAAGTGTAGCGTTCTATTTCAGTTTTGGAGAAAAAAACTATATTTTGCTATCCAAAGACAGCCTGTAATCAAGTCTCAGTGGTTGTCATCAGGGGTTAGGGAACATCTAATCTTAAGCATTTACTGAATCTGCAGTTGATCGGAACCAAAGCTTGAAGACATTGTACTAAATGCATTGGGCATTTGCAATGCCTTATTTTCATTTACATATTTTTATTGGAAGGAGAAAGCTGAGATGTCTTGACAGGCTTGATGTGCTAGAGAATAGACTAGGGACACTGGTATAAAACAGCAGGGATTCGCCTGCCTTTTATACTTTTATGTGAATGTTTCTTAAACTCCTATCTGTTCTTGCAAGCTGCCAGGAAAAATTCCACATATCCAATGCTGAGAAAAGTCACAGTATATTTCCTTTAAATATCAACAATCTTTTGTGAATGTAGGCTTTTAAATATTCTTTTCTTTCTTTCCTTTTTACTTTTCAGGTCATGATGGCACTTCTGGTTAACATTTTGCATTTTGATATGGCTTTTTACTGGCATTTAGCACAGCTCAGGAGTTGTGCACTTGTCAAAACAATAAAAATCTGCAGCATATATGATTTTTTTAGAAGTGTCTAAGTATTGTTAGCGTCAACAGGAAAGAGAGTGACAATGAAGTATAAAATAAAAGTACAGGTTTTGCTTATAGGTATCCGGCAGAAGCCATCTTAATTTAATACAGTACTAAAAATAAAATGACAATGTTTTACTTGAAATGAGGAAATATATGTCCTAATAGGTGATGGGCCAAAGCAGTAATAATTTTAATTGCAAAAGACACTTAAACAGCATGATCCCAGACAAAGGCATCAGAATCTTTTACTGTGAGTTACTGGCTAAGCTTTTTTAGGTAGATTATTGTAGTGAGAGCAGATGGTCTCAGTTTATGCCTTTTGTTCTGCACAATTATTGATGTGGATGCTAATATGAGACAATAAGTGGGCTATTTTTTGTCTATAATTGACATTAAATGGGTAATATTGAGGAAGCATTATGACTAGCTGACAGATTCAAATCCGTGTAGTCCTTACTAAAAATCACGCAAGTTCAGAATGTTGTAGCCAAATTACCACCATAATTATCCACACACAAAGACAAACAGAACAAAGAATCAGCAGGGAGAAAAATCTTTCAGGGGTATTTATGGTAAAGTACCACAGACGGTAAAATTTCAGAGAGAGAGAAGGTGGCATTCAAACATCCATCCATCCATCCATCCATCCATCTATTCATTTTCCTATACCATAGTTTTCTGTGCACCCTAACATGAACATATGCTCTCCCCACACCACTGTTGTGGTTCTTGTATAGAGATCCTGGAGCTTGTCCAGAGAAGGGCAACAGAGCTGGTGAGCAACGGGTCTGGAGCACAAGTCTCCTGAGGAGCCACTGAGGGAACTGGGGTTGTTCAACCTGGAGCAAAGGAGGCTGAGGGGAGACCTTCTCGCTCTCTGCAACTGCCTGAGAGGAGGGTGGTAGTGAAGTGGGAGCTGGTCTCTTCTCCCAAGTAACAAGTGATAAGACAAGATGAAATGACCTCAAGTTGTGCCAGCAGAGGTTTAGATTGGTTATTAGGACAAAATTCTTCACTAAAAGGGTTATCAAGCATTGGCAGAGGCTGCCCAGGGCAGTGGTGGAGTTGCCGTCCCTGGAGGCATTTAAAAGCCACGCAGATGTGGCACTGAGGGCCATGGGTTAGTGGTAACTTGGCCGTGCTCAGTTAATGGTTGGACTTGGTGATCTGAAAGGCCTCTTTTGACCAAAAGGATCCTATGATTCTGTGATTTTAAATATCTGCTGGGTCAGATACACAGAGTCAGTCTCTGCAAAAATCAATTTTCACCCAGGAACAGGAAGGTTTTTTGCCCTATAAAGGCTGCACCTTCTTTGTATCTACTAAATAGAAAAATGAAATCAGTCCAGTCTTGCTGATAATCAGCGATGTAATCTACTTTCTCATTTCAGAGCTGTTAATGATGAGCAAAATGAGAATCAGGAATCCCAAAGATCTTCTGTGTTTGTTTTTTCAACGCAACGAATGTCTGAAATGTTTTATTGTTTTTTAAGAGTCACTGTTTAACCTGTACATTAGTCGAATTGTGAGTGAGAATATACTTCTTACAGATATGAGGAATTTATTTTTGAAAGGTTTTAGGACCAGGTTAAACTAATGTCTGTCAGAAATGTCATTGGAAGAGCTGCTCCTGCCTGTGGTATGACAGATAGACAAGATAATCTCTTGAGGTTCCATCTAAGCCTATTTTCTGTGATTCTGTGATACAGTACTGTAGTACGCTTTGACCAAGAAAAAAAAACATTGAATTTAACTTGGTATTTGAAAGCTTTGGTACAAAACTGAAATCTGTAATGCTTTCTAGCTCACATACAAATCTGTGCCAGTTCAAAATTACTGAGACACAGATATTAAGCGTATGTATACATTTGTTAAATGAGCCTTAATTTTATCCGTAACTTTAGCTTTAGGGTGATTATAAGCTATTAACTACTTGAACTGGATCCACACTCATTTTAGCTGTGTTGAAGAAGGGGTCCTACTGATGAAGGAAATGGTGCTGTTCTGCATTTTATAAGGCAGATCAGCAACAGAAGTTGTATGAGTTTTTAAAAAATACAAATAATCATTGGGATCGTAAGCTTTTTTCTTCAGGAAACGGCCTCTTCTCCCCCAGATATTTCAAATTGAAAGAGGCAGTGGCCTGTCTGAGAAGAAATTCAGTGCAATTCAACTTTTAACACTAGGATGCTGAATGACATTTGAACTCCACAAACACACAAGTTCCAGACTTACAAAAATTGCTACAATAATAATGTTTTAACTTGATCTCTCTGTCATTTTGGTAAATCACAGAACCTGTTTCAGTATTCTGTATTTTTGTGAAGGTGGATTGTTAAGCTTCTTAACTTTGTGAAATATAATTTAATTATAATAAAATATATATTTTAATATAAATATAATCTAAGAGTCTTTTTGGAAGTTCCCACAAAAATGTGAAATACATTATTCAATTGCTATGTAGGACCTTCTAATTCAAATATCTCAATGCGTTCAGTTAAAAGTAAATTCTCTGTACTATAACCCAGGCTTATGTGAGATACTGTGCAAGCATCGTGAAAACACTTCACAGGCTTCTGATACTCATACTTTCCGGCAGCTGGACACACTTAGCCTTCGTATTCTTAAGACAGCTGTATATTTTACTAGTTCTGCAGTTCTTGTACGAAATTATTCCTTAATGGTAATGTGCATTTACATTTAAAATCTCATCTTAGGCTATTATATACTTCTGTATTATCCTGAGGGGGCGTAAACAGGCAGAGCTCGGTTGAGTTCAGTGGAGGTTTGTCAATATGCATCTGCTCAGTAGCTGGTTGCCTATTTTTGAAGCTATTTTTGAAGCAATATGTAATTTAGGAAGATCAAGAATGGGTTTTGTAAATAAGCACTATGATATTTACCTTTTCCTCAGATGACAGCTAAAATATACACACGACATGAGAATGTTTATTTATTATGATGAGACATCATGTACTGGATTCTAGAGACAATTCAACTAAAATTGAAATGACACTGTTTTGTTCTGCTGCATTCATTCTCTGAAAGATTTGTCTTTCAGGGGAAAATTTTCCATCAAGGGAATTACAGTTTGGCTTTGTATGGAATGTGCAGTGACTTACCTTGTCCGTATCTTGGTCTATCATTCCATTGACCCTTGCATGAAATCTGTCGGTAGGGGAAGAAGGTGGGGACAATGCCTTGTCTGCTGTCAGTGGTTTAAGTAGGAGTCTGTATGCTTGTACTTGTAATCAGATCTTTATATTTTATTCAGTTAAAAATCCCATCCTTTTCACGTCTCAGTTGTTTTTCTTACTTGACTAGACTTTCGGGTTTTAGGGTTTTGTGCATGTGTGTGTTAAGATAAATTATTGCCTATAAACGTTACCAAGTTTATTTGTAAATTGAAACTCAAATGTAGGTTAGTGATGCAAAGCTGCCCTTGTATTTCATGTGCATATTTTCCCTCCTGAGTTCAGTGTGAATTGCACATTGTCCAAGTGCAGAATGACAGAAGGCTTATAACTTCTCACTTCACATGAAAATTCATATAATAATGAATTTTGATTTGTGTACTGAAAATTAAAATTACACTTTTATCTAAGTTTTGGAGACGCCTCCTGTTTTCTTTAATAATTTCAAGTCAAATCAAATTAAAATTGGTGTCTTTCCAATATTTTTAATTTATCATAAAGACATCACTGTGTAATTATTTGTATAGTGTGTTATGTCATCTGCTATCCCAGAAGAGTTTAAATAATGTAATTTATTCACTTAAAAACAAACAAAATAGAAGGGACGCTCCTGCTCTTACTTGGTTTGTCACCTGAGAATAGAACAGATTTCAGACTAGTGTATGAAAGAAAGCATTTTGAGCCCTTTTGAACAAGTCTTACTATACATACAGTTCACAGTTGTCAGAACTGGACAGTCAAATATTTACATAGGTTATCCAAAAGAGATTAAAAATCATCCTGCAGTCCATCTCCACAGAGGAAAAAAAAAATATTTTGGAGAAAAAGACTGAGTAGATAGACTTATGCTATTAGCCTAGCAGTGTTAACATAGCAGTTCTTCAATTATTTTTTTTTCTGCAAAAGCTCTGGTGGACACCAGCAACTAATGCTTTGAAGGGATATAACCGAAAATCTAGAGGTTTTTACTTTTTTTTGTCTGCAAGCTGTTCTGATTTGCTCATCTTCCTTCATTTTCGATAGCTTTATAGAAATAAATCTTACCAAGTATGTCCTTCTAAGCAGCATATATAGATCCTCAACTACTTTTTCACTGGAAAAAATGTTATACATATACTTTAGAGAGGCTCTCGACCCTATGTTCTACTATCTCCCCTAAGGTCCTCACAGAGAAGCTGATGAAGGGTGGGCTAGATGAGTGGAGAGCGAGATAGATTGAAAACTAAACTAAGCTGAGCTTGGAGGGTTGAGCAGGTGTTCAAAGTTTAGTTGGAGGGTGGTAACTAGGGGTGTACCCCAGGGGTTGCTACTGCAGCCAGTACTGTTCAACACCTTCGTTAATAACCTGGCTGACGGGACCAAAAACACCCTCAGAAAGTTCACAAGTGGTGCAAAACTGAGAGGAGTGGCTGATGCACCGGAGGGCTGTGATGCCATCCAGATGGACTGTGACAGGCTGGAGAAATGGGCTGACAGAAACCTTATGAAGTTCAACAAGGGGAAATGCGAAGACCTGCGTCTCAGGAGGAACAGCCTTAAGCAACAGTACATGTTGGGGAACAACTGCCTGCAAAACAGCTTTTCCAAAAGGGAGCTTGGAGTCCAGGTGGACAACAAGCTGTTCATGAGCCAGCAATGTGTCCTCCTGGTAAAAAGGACGAAGAGCATCCTGGGCTACGTTAGGAGGAGTGTTCCCAGCAGGTCAAGGAAGATGATCTTTTGCCTCTACTCAGCACAGGTGGGGCTGCATCTGGAGTGCTGTCTCCAGTTCTAGGCTCCCCAGTACAGTAGACTTCTGTACTTACTGGAGCAAGTCCAGTGAAGGACCACAAAGATGATTAAGGCACTGGAGCATCTTGTATATGAGGAGAGGTTGAAAGACCTGGGACTCTTCAGTCTGAAGAAGAGAAGACTCAGGGGAATCTTATAAACATCTGGTGGAAAGGAATGAAGACAAGTGAGTCAGACTCTTCTCAGTAGTGCCCACCAAGAGAACAAGAGAAAACAGGCACGTGAAATTCCATCTGAAAATAAGAAAACACTTTTTTACTGTGGGGGTGGTCAAACAAGTTGCCCAGACAGACTGCGGAGTCTGTCTCTGTGGAGATATTCAAAACCCAGCAAGATACAGTCCTGGATAACCTGCCCTAGCTAGTCCTGCTTTAGCATGTGGGTTGGACTAGATGATCTCAGAAGGTTCCTTCTAATCTCAACCTTTCTCTGATCCTGTGATCTGAAATCCTACACACTTGTTATGTTCTTTATGTTGCACTTCAGTCTACCACAACACGACATTTCCTTAGCGCTAGGGCAGCTTTACTTGAGAGGCAAATTTAGCTCTTCACTGCTTGCGGGTGTTCTGCAAGGGAGAATTCAAACAAACACTTGCAGAAACACTTCAGAGCACACAAGAATTTTGGAAGTACAGTTTCTACCACAAGCATAAGACAATGTGAAACCCTTTTTGGGAAAAATAAAAAAAAAAGGTTATAAAATCTAAAATTACATTATTTAAAAATTAAAGTAAGGTACTTAAAACTACTTCCTGATTAAAAAAAAAATAAAATGAACAAACAAACAACCCCCCAAACAAACAAACAGAGAAAGAAAACAACCAACAAACAAACAGAAAAAGAAAAAAAACCCAAAAGAACAAAAAACCCAAAATTATCTTAGTCAGGAACAGCTATCTTTTTCTGCTTTTATTCATATTTTCAAACAACTGTGCTGTACATTAGAGATTCGCATTTGACATACTCTCTATTCAGCAAACTCTGCAGCACTATCCCTAAAGAAACAATTCGTTTATCTTATGCAAAGGGATTCCTGGTAGCTATGTGGGATTCTTAAAAATGTCATTTCAATTCTCTAATGCTTCTCTGACCACAGACAGTGTTCAAAGAGGATTTTAACAACACCTGTTTTGGATTCGAATGTTTCAATCTGAGCAGCACATGCCTGTTATTTTGATGACATTCAGTTTGCAGATACATTATCTTTGTGTTTAAAACAAAAAAGAGAAATCTGTGCTAATAAAATAAACATGCAGCTACCTGCTCTACTACTGCTTGAGTCTTTTGGATATAGAGTCCTAACACTCCCCTGCCAATTTTTAACACAAACCTGAGCCTACTGTATAATGAATGCTAAACGGTAGGAATAGTCTGGCTAAAACAGACATCTAACCTGTAGGATATATGTCTACCATGGGACCTGGAGTGCTTCTCAGCGTGCTCTGGCTGCATCCTGACTCCAGAATTGGATGAGAAACAGGCACACATCAGCTTTGCTCCGTTTGTCTCCCCATCGGTAAATAGAGAGCTCACAGTTGCCAAAACTGCTGTCTTAGACACAAAGCTAAAAACAACGATCCTTTCATCCTTGTTTCCAAAGGGGAAGAAAACCTTTCTGGAGAGGCGTAGTGGTGTCATGTACAGAACAACAGTGTTAACACACCACCATTGACAGAGCAGACGGTATGAAGGTCTCTTACAAGCAGTAGAAGAGAGCAGAGGACGTCCACCCTGATTTCCTGCAGACGCAAACCTGGACTCGCATCTTTGCAGGGAGCGGGATGTCATCCTCTCTGCTGGATGACAAGGGAAGAGGACTCTGTGGCTCACCATAGAGTGTACCTGTCCCAGTCACAATAGATCTGAGGCAGCCTCGTTCCCTTTCCTTTTATCTGCAAACTTTGTTTACTGCACTGAGCACAAAACAAGTTATTTAACAAAACAAGTCATTACAGCTTGATTTTGAACTGCTTAAAAAGGTGCACTTTTCTTGCACTTTGCTTTGGAAAAATAAGGCTTCTGATTCGGTTCCAGAACTACGTACCTAACACCTTATTTTGCATCTTATCTGACAAAAATGAAGAAACACAAACCAAAAGTACTCTTTCTGTGCTGTCTAATTCCAAAGACTTCATGAATGAACTATTGTTAGAAGGCATTTTTCTCTCATGTAGCTCACATTTAGTGAGCCTTCAACATACCTAATGTGGTGCAGTTAATCTGAAATGAATTAGCTCAAAATACAGTCATTTGCTTGTGAGGGGAACTCTGTTGGATCAAAGTCCAAGACACACTAGAACATCTTCAAAGTGAGATATAGATACTATGAATTCCTAATATGTCTCTTTGTGACAAATCTTTGTATTTCACTAGAAGATCTGGGCACTAACAGGAATAAAAGAAAGCCATCAGCCCCAGAGAAATAACACTCCTGGCTTATGAAGGCTTTCTAACCAAACATCAAGCAGCACTAGAGATGGATCAAAGCATGTTAATAAAATCTATTGGCTTTGTGGCTGTATTTTAGCATCCTGACACCTTATTCAGGTAACATTCATATTGCTATGAAGATAAACAGCTTATCTGTTTCAGAGATCCCTTATTATATTTTTCTAATACAGTTATGAAAAAACCACCATTTTGTGTTATACCGGAAACTATAAGAAACGTGAGCATATGCTATGTATTATGTCACATAAACCCATGAAAACCTGTAAATGTTTTCTGTCAATTTGAAACGCCCACTCACTCATTTTTTTCTGAAGGCAGAAATAGCTTATATACATTCAAGGAGGCCTCTAACCATTATCAGGAAACCTGTTTACTTTTCACAGAATTAAATAATTGTTTTGGTCAGAAGAGACCTTTAAGATCATCAAGTCCAACTGTTAACCTAGCATTGCCAAGTTACCACTAACCCATGTCTCTCAGTGCCATATCTGGCCGGCTTTTAAATACCTCCAGGCCTGGCGATTCCACCACTGCCCTGGGCAGCCTCTGCCAATGCTTGATAACCCTTTTAGTGAAGAATTTTGTCCTAATACCCAATCTAAACCTCCACTGGCACAACTTGAGGTCATTTCATCTTGTCCTATCATTCGTTACTTGGGAGAAGAGACCAACCCCCACTTCACTACACCCTCCTTTCAGGCAGTTGTAGAGAGCGAGAAGGTCTCCCGTCAGCCTCCTTTACTCCAGGTTGAACAACCCTAGTTCCCTCAGCAGCTCCTCACGAGCCTTGTGCTCCAGACCCCTCACCAACTCCGTTGCCCTTCTCTGGACATGGTCCAGCACCTCAATGTCTTTCTTGGAGTGAGAGGCCCAAAACTGAACACAGGATTCGAGGTGTGTTCTCACCAGTGCCCAGTACAGGGGGACGATCACTGCCCCAGTCCTGCTGGCCACACCATTGCTGACACAAGCCAGGATGCTGTTGGCCTTCTTGGCCACCTGGGCACACCGCTGGCTCATGTTCAGCTGGCTGTCGACCAACGCCCCCAGGTCCTTTTCCACCAGGCAGCTTTCCAGCCATTCTTCCCAAGCCTGTAGCTCTGTCGGGGGTTGGTGTGACCCAAGTGCAGGACCCAGCACTTGGCCTTGCAAAACCTCACACCATTGGCCTCAGCCCATGGATCCAGCCTGCCCAGATCCCTCTGTAGGGCCATCCTACCCTCAAGCAGGTCGACACTCCCACCTAATTTGGTGTTGTCTGTCAACTTATTGAGGGTGCACTTGATCCCCTCATCTAGACTATGGATAAATATATTAAAGAGAACTGGCCTCAACACTGAGCCCTGAGGAACACCACTTGTGACTGACTGCCAACTGGATTTAACTCCATTCACCACCACTCTTTGGGCCTGGTTTTCCAGCCAGTTTTTTACCCTCATCAAATCTCCTTCTTCTGTTATGAACCTGTGTCAGCATTTTCCAGATATGAGCAGGACAGCCTAGCAGCCCAGCACCACTGAAGGAAGGGCTCCTGTTCCTGCAGTGACTCTCTCCCCACCTGCTGCCAGCCGCATGCTGCCTTGATGTGTTTCACACCCTGTCGGTCCTTAACAAGTCCCATATTGAGTCGTCTCAACTTAGTAACTCAGGGGAAATACCAAAGAGGATAATTATGGGTTGGTTAGATAGAATCACAGAAGCATAGAATTGTTTAGGTTGGAAGGGACCTTAAATACCATCCAGTTCCAAGCCCCCTGCCATGGGCAGGGACACCTCCCGCTAGACCAGGTTGCTCCAAGCCCCGTCCAACCTGGCCTTGAACACCTCTAGGGATGGGGCAGCCACAGCTTCTCTGGGCAGCCTGGGCCAGGGTCTTACCAGCCTCACGATGAAGAATTTCTTCCTAATATCTACACTAAATCTCCCCTCTTGCAGCTTGAAGCCATCACTCCTTGTCCTATCACTACATGCCCTTGTAAAAAGTCCCTCCCCAGCTTTCCTGTAGGCCCCTTTCAGATACTGGAAGGCTGCTCTGAGGTCTTCCTGGAGCCTTCTCTTCTCCAGGCTGAACAATCCCAACTCTCTCAGACTGTCATGGCTGGGGATGGGTTGTGGGATGTCCAGTGGGCATTTAGGAGGATCAGAATAATAAATCTGAGAGCAGGGAAGGGTAAGTGAGACTGTCCCTTTTGAAAAACTGTGAGACTTCAGGTGCTCTGGAAACCTCAACCTAAGCTGCCTCTTTAGATCAGATGGAAGGCAGCAGGAAGAAAGAGGGGAACCAGCTCCAGACTTGCAGATAATTTCTGCTGTTTATGCAGCAAAAGGATCTGCAATTTCACATTACTTCCCTCAAGTAAGTAAAGCCATTAAACAATAAACAAGTAGATTGTATTACTAACTAATGTAATAAGTATTATTTATTAATAATTATAGTCAGACTCCTTCCTAAAATAGAACACGTATAACATTTGTGTGAATTAGTATGAGGTGAATAGAACAAACTCTAGTGTTTGGGGCCTGAAAACCAAATTAGATACTTATGAGAATTTTGTTGGTTGGGTTGGGTTTTTCCCTGTTTCCCAGCTTACTCATTTGCCCTGCCTTGCACACACAGTTTGCCACAGGCAGAGTGCTAACAACAAAGTCTATACATTGAAAAATACACATAATATAACTCCTATGTACGTAAGAGACCGTAAGCACAGACAAATCCTAGTGGGATGTGGTAGATATCTGCCTGTATTCTCAGATCAGCTATGGGTTGTCGGTGTAGTGCCCAGCAAAAGGAGAACAGTGTGGCTAATGATGCCGTATCACCATTTTGGAAGAGGATTTCTTGCATCCAGTATTTCACCAAGGTGTCATCACACCCAGAGAAAGTAAGGAATACTCCTGGCCTTCATCATTTATAGTACTTTAAATTATCTTATCCTTTGAATGATGTTCATTGTATCCCCAGTTCTCCCTCACTGAGGAAAAATGTTTTATTTTGTTGAAAAATTATTGCAGGAAATGGTTAAAAGCATGGCTTAGATAGTGGCAGTGAACCTTTTATTTATTTTTTTCATGTAGAAACATAGAAGGGATTTGCCTTTTGTGTTTTTCTTACACTACCAGTTGAATTTGTGCACTGTTTTGCACAAATATTTCAGTGGAGAACACAAAAACTTCCTTTGGTTTCCTGGTGCCCCAGGGGTGGTCATATAATATCATACAGAAAAAAAAAGTCATAAAACATAGTACTTGATCAAAATTGTGAAAATGTGGAGCTTTCAGATCTCACATACTAGTGTTTTACTATGCCCTTTTTTCTTCCCTATTACTGATCTGTCTTATTTTATTAGCATAAATTAAATAAAATTTTGAATGAACATATTTGCAATAGTTCTCCAGAGCAAACAAAATGAAATCTGCCAATTCATTTTGTAAATAGGCCTTGGTTACATTTTGCACTTACTCCATATTCATACTCCTTTAAGAGGCTTTGCAGATGGCAAACTACATACAGATTGTTGAGAAAACTCCAGAATTATCATCTGAAAATGTTCCCATAGTCACGCATTCTCATTGATACCTTTGCATATTCATAAGCTTTTGGGAATTTAGCACTTAATGCATCTCATCCACCTCTCCTCCCTCCTGCCCTAGCCTGCACAGAGACTGGATTGTCATTCATTTCCATTATTAGAAATACTCTTGTGTCTGAAGAATATGTTTTATCTTCAGCAATCATATGTTGCCACACTAAATGCATTGCACAAATATTTATGTGGAGAACACAAAACCTCCACGGGTATTGTCTTCTTTTCTAAAGATGAAAAATTTTGGTAAACAGAATGTGTACATAATGGACACAGCTTGAATGTTGAAGTAGAGTAAATGACTGTGTTGGGAGACACACACACAAAAAAACCTCATAATTGCGATTAGTAATATTTTATTGGAAATCAATTGTTTGAAAAGAAAGCAATAGTCTGGGAAGTAGTAGAAAAATCATAGAATCACAGAATGGTTTAGGTTGGAAGGGACCTTAAATACCATCCAGTTCCAACCCTCCTGCCATGGGCAGGGACACCTCCCACTAGACCAGGTTGCTCCAAGCCCCTTCCAACCTGGTCTTGAACACCTCCAGGGATGGGGCAGCCACAGCTTCTCTGGGCAACCCCAGCCAGGGGCTCACCACCCTCACAGGAGAGAATTTCTTCCGGAGATCTCACCTAAATCTCCCCTCTTCCAGTCTGAAGCCATCACCCTCACCCTATCACTACATGCCCTTGTAAAAAGTCCCTCCTCATCTTTCCTGTAGGCCCCCTTTAGGCACTGGAAGGGCCTATAAGATCTCCCCGAGGTCTTCTCCAGCCTAAAAATCTCTAAGCTCAGGATCCTATTGTCCCCCTATAAAGAGTGTGTCCCTGACATTACCATGGATGTCAGTGTCCGAACTCTCACTGCCACCTGCAAGACATCCATTTTGTATCATGTCATTGGTATTTCTGAACACTGAACATCACCACTTTACTGAAATTTGCTGGGTGTGTAAACAATGATACATTTACAAAAGAGAGCTATGTTATGGATTTTCAAGTAATGTTTACCTTGTTATATTGAAATGGAGGCAAAACACGTATCTGCATGATAAAAGTTTTACCACTGGAATGTAATGAAAATTAGGTGTCTATGCTCTCCTTTTGAGATTTTCCTTTTAAACACCAGACATAATTTTAGAGCACTGAAAGAGGGGAAAAAAAGCAGCTTATTCTACTAGAAATTTGGCAAATTACAGATTCATCAACTTCATAAATTTTTTCCCTGCCAATGTAGAATTAATCTTGATGTTTCCATGGATGTTTGTGTCCACCTCAACCTCACGCTTTCTCAGTTTGCATCCCTCACTCTGGGATTCAGATCACAGACCTTGCTTGCAAATGAGACCTGGAACTGTCAAGCTCTTTGATGTATGTAAAATTTTATGTAAGTGTCCATTTGCAAGTGGTTTGCTCAAATGTGTGAGTTACCTCTCCATGTAAACAATTGCTGGACGAGGGCCCAAAGCAGGTTTTGTGCACCGGCATTTTATTAATTTTTCTTGTTCCGCACCAACCTGGAGGATTACAGACTATGCTTGCAGACTCCTTGAGCAAGTGTTTATTAAGGAAAAATCAGCACAGCTGAGCATGGGTCTGCAACAGTGACAAACACATTAGCTTATTCAGCATCTTTGGCCTGTTAATTGATATATACTTAGGCATCTGAAATGCAAGGTTTAAAACTGCCAGTCACGCTCATTTATTATAGACCACCAAAAGCCAGCTGCCTAAGGACTTTTTAACAATATTTTTTCAATATGTTATTGATTTTGCAATAATCATACAGTTGATGGAACCAACATAGGAGTATTGGAAGATGTATGTCCAACAAATCATGCAATATATTTGCCGACAGGTAACACATCACCAGCCAGCTTTTAGAAAACCTGCAGTAGTATACAATTTCCTGCGCATAGAGGTTTGTCCTCTTTAGGACCAATAAGCAACAGCGCAGTACAAATTAATCTGCAGTTCTATCATTTCATCTGGTGACCACAGAGTACCGTACAAATAACAGGGGCTAAACGTTGGCTCTTCAGATATTTTCCAGACGCTCAGAATAAAGAAAATGGAAGATCACAGAGGCTGAAATAGGCAATCTATTCACACCACCTGACTTCAGTTATCTAACTGCCTGAATTGGGAGCCTAGACTGTCTAATGATGTCTCCGGAGAGCAATGGGAAATACCGAGGCTCTGCTTTTGTTTCCAGCCTCCGGTGGTCCAGAGGGCTCCGGGGGGACTCTGACTGCAGAAAGCGCCCCAGCTCCTCGCTCAGGCATCTCTGACAGACGGGACTATTCTGCCAACATCATCAGGTGTGATGCAGTAATTTGCTTCTTCCTGCTTAGGTGTGTTTTGTGTTGCTATACGACCTGCTGGAGAGGAAATGTAGAACTACAGTTCTGTTGACTTGGAATCATTTGTGGAGCACTGCCCTGCAGCAGTCCACACCGCTGTGTGTGTGGCTCTGCAGGCTCCTGCTTTGTCCTTCCACTTCTTTTAATTCCATGGCATACGGGCAGACACTGTTTTTCAAAATAACCAGTGGTTTTCTTTTTCTTTTCTCTTTCTTTTTCTTGGGGCTATCTCTTTGTCCATTCTGTTCACTTCTTCACTTCTAATACTGCTAATTGGCATCTGTGCTGTGCTGTGCCCTTCCTCCTTAAAACAGCTGTACACAATAAATTCAAAATTACTTCTTCATTTAATTTGACCACAGTCATAAAAATTTTCTCCTTTTTACTTAGTATACATATACTGATATCTATCTGATGCATTAATTTTTTTATCACACCACACCCCTCCTAAAACGTTAGTATTAGATTTTGTCAATCCATTCAGAACTTTCTTAATTGTTGCTGGGAAGAGATAAGAATTCAAATAAGAGGGAGATCATCAACTACAGCTGCAGAAAATAGGCAACTGTTAGTCACACACCTTTCGGCTAGATTTCTTTAAACTCATTCTCCAAGACAAATGTATTTTGATATAATCAAAGAAAGAGTACTAATAATACCCTGACTTGGAAGTGAAGTTTGGCAACAGAAGGGGAAGCCAAGTGGGACACAGCTGAAACACCCTAGACAAATTGAAATTGGGTTGGTTCTTGCTGTTAGGGCATCATCAGACATCCTCAGGGATGGATAAGACCTATTTTGTTGTAACTACAGGCTGTGATAACTTTTATATTAATATAATAATGCATATATCTAAGAAGGGCATCTCCCACGCTTTTATGTAATTTATATTCTCAGGCCTCCTTGCTCCTGTTTTTTGAATATGTGTGTTTGTAACAGTTTCTGGACCAAGATTTCATTGAAAAATCTGTTTCCGTCTCTTCTCTTCAAGTTCTTTTGAAAACATGAACAGAACTATTCCTCATTTTAATACGGATAATTGTATTATTTTATAAGTGTGAGAGTTTGTCTTCAAATTGGGCTCTGTGGAAAACTGACAGTTCTAAGATAACCTTCAAGTGGTCACTGGAGCTGCTGCTTTAACAATCATAAATTATATGTTGCACTTAGAGCAGTGATATTTGTTCTATTTTTGTATTTTTTGACTAACTAACCATGAAGAGTTCTGTGCCTAAGAAGGGTAACACCCTCCTTTACAGCAGAATGGGTGATATTGAATTTTGCCACCCCTTTGAGAAGGACAAAACTTAGACATAGAAAGGATGGCAAGGGAAGTTGGGAAAAAGAACAGGAAGAGTTAGTGATATTTTAGAAAAGGCTGAGATTTAAATGAGGTTCTGGATTGAGTCAATGGAAAGGGTGGGTGATATCTGGACAGGACTCTCTCTCACTAAGTAAAACAGTGATTTTAGAGTGGAACTTACCTTGGAGTGTAAGTTCATTCTTAACCTGAGATCACTCTTTTCCTCATGTGCAGTAAAAAAAAAAAAAAAAAAAATGGGGAGGAACAAAAGTACTGGCCCACTGCACACAAATTCCCAGTATCCTCTAGGTGTCTACCTGCACAACTTGGGCTAAAACTTCTTGAGTGAAGATGGGGAGAAGTGGAGCCAGTTGCTGACTTATGCCATGTCCTGCTGAATGGAAGGGGAACTGGGTTCATATGTTTTTTAAAAGGGAGAAAATAAAACCAAAAGACTCTGGAAAGGGATATTTTCTGCTGCTGTCTCCAAAGAAATAGGATTTTTAGAGTAAACGACAATTCTTCCTGGAGTCTCTCTGCTCTGTGTCCTTCCTTAGGACAGCAGACAGATGAACCGTGGTGTTATTGTCCTGTTGTCCAGGTGAGAGATAGGTAAAGAGACAGAAATAGATATAGAGAGGGAAGTTGATACAGAGAGGGAAAGAGACATCAAAGATCCATAGAACATGTGCTCCTCAGCCTTCAGCAGAGATGTGGTCAATGTCCAACCCCAGCTGTAGTACTCGACAGCTTTGCCAATGCTAGCCCGTCCTAGTGCTCTGGTAGGACACCTGGATTGGAGTGATTGTGACCTACAGCCACACAAATGCCAGACTGGAAAAAGGAATACTTCTTGCCACCTTGTAGGAAGTGATAACTTAAAATGCAGTATTACAGCCACAGGGTTTCAGGAACGGAGAGAAGATTTAAGACCCGTATTTCCAGAGAAGTGATTGTGCATGAATGGTGTAGAAACAAAGCAAGTATTTCAAAGAAATGTGGTGAGTAGATCTTACGATCACCTTTAAGTGCATGTTTTTGTATTAATAGTACCCTAGTAAAATGTTTTAATGGGTAAGTTTGTCTGGTTTGGGAGAAACGCTAGGATAAAACACAAGTTATTAAAAAACTAAGTTTAAGAGCCTGATGCCCTGTCGAAGAACTGATTTCTGGGTCTTTTTAACAGAAGACACTTTTTCCCAGTACTAACGTCTATAGACAGCTTCAGGCACTACATGCAACTGAAAGGAAGAGGTTGCTGCCTACCTGTAAACTCCTTAGTTCATCTTAATAACATCTGTGCTCCTACCAATATAGAAACACCAAAGGTCTGAAATGTTGTCAAATAGAAGTACCTGAATCACACATTTTTAACAAGCTAACTTATGAGTATGAAGCAGCTTTCTATCCCTACTGTAATCCATTTTGTGCTTTCCATTTGCAGTATGTGTTTATCACAGATAGTCATAGTGGACAAAAGCAGAACGTGTCAGAACAAACCCTGTAGATTCAACCTATTCTGGTTATTATGATGAAAATTATTTCTTTATTTTGGCAACCGATGGACTTTTGACATCATTGCCAGTACATGGAGTATGCATTTGAGTTTCTGTGGGAAGCTGGACAAAAGTAGAGAGATGGAAAATGTTCTTATCATAGAGTGAGTTCAGGTATATACCTTGATGAAGTTTCAGCTTACTAAGAATGTCTATAATGAGAAGGATTTTATGTCTCCAGAAATACATTACTAACTGATTGAACAGATTTTATTTTTTTTGCAAAAGTAAGTAAAATTACACCTCCTTATTTCCTTTCTTTCCTTCCTTCCCTTCTTGGCCTGCCACATTATCTGACTGCAGGAAAAATTTAATACTGAAGATGATATTATTATCATCATCATCATCATGGTCATTATTATTATTTTGTGCCTCTGATCTAGTACCTCCTCAAACGATGCTTTTTAAATGTCTACTTGATTGCATCTGCAAATCTTGTTCTCTGAAGGGGTTCAAATGCCTTAAGTTGTGGCAATAGCTGTAGCTGGAAGTTTGTCTCCCTGTTTCACGACCCAAAAATATACATTGTAGTGGGACTTAATGAGAAAGTGCTTCACAGGAAGATGCCAAAGACCTGTTAGAGAGTAACTGGATGGATAAACTGGTGGTGTGGTTACAGGAACACTTCAGCATGTGTTCAAAGTCAGTCATCAGATCATCCTCAGATGCTGTGCTTTGCTTGGCTCCCCTGATCGTTTCCTTTTGGATGAAACTCAACTAGAACACATTCCCCAGGGATGTGCTGAGTGTTCTCCAACTAATAACAGTCATTTGGCCAACAGGGACCAGCTGCAGCGGGTGTGGAATGAACGTCCGGGGAATGGATGTAAGCTCCTCCACACTGACTATTTCATTCGCAACCCTCTGGGTTGCACTCTCTGTTAATGCAGACTGAGCCTTTCTATTTTACAATGCCTGGCCACAATCCTTACTGGATTTTGAGTCCACCATACACCAATCCCACAATCCTTATGGGTTTTTTTGTAACATGCCTGCCCTCTGAACATGAGAGCACTGTAAACAAAAAGTATGTGTTTGAAATGCGCTACTATGAATATTTAGGGTGCATAGCTCTAAGGAAATAAGAGTTCTTCTCTTGTTTGCTCAAAAATCTGAAAATCCTTCCCTCTGAAGGAAAGCTCCTCATACACGCACAGGCAATCTACAGACAAGTCAGGTTTCACTAAATATTGATCTGACCCCAAAGCATTCTGCTTAAAATCCTGTGTGGAGAATCATTTTTATATAGGAAAATTAAAGCGTGAAACTGCTACCAGTCTGTTACTGTTTCATACTGGGAAACTTGACTTCATTCAGATTGCATTCCCCTAAAATAGTATAAAACAGTGTAAGAAATATTAAATTATTCGACTTAATATTATACTGAAAATAAACTTTTTAGGTGCACAGAAAATAGTAATTTCTCACAGATTTTTTTTTTTTTTTTATTGGCTAGCTCTTGGCTTGTTTATTTTTAATTATCTATGCTATGACCTGAGATCATTAATTATTTCTCTGCAAAACAAGGTAGACCTCAATGATTTTTCTCCTGACTTAATAAATATCCAGAAGAATGTGAACTAATACTGAAAAATCTCCATAGGAACATCAGCCAAAGCTACTTTCTATGGGTAATGAGAGTTGGGAGGAGTGGCTGCATGCACCTGCAGCTCTTTGAGGGCGTTCTTTAAAGTGTTTTGTGGTGATCCTTCTTATGTGTCATTAAAACTATAGGAACAGAACCACTTTAATAATGATTCCTTAGGTATTGACCTAACCATATAAATTGAGAAAGGAAGTTTCTGATTGATGTTATCTTGTTCAGATATTTTTTTTCTGCGTCTGTGGAAATATTCAGTTTTATGTGAAATATTTCAATCCATACGCACAGAAAACAAAGACGACTGCTAAAACTAATAAGGGATTAACTACTTTAATGCTAAAGACCAGCGCATTCACCCAGCAAATCAAAAGACCAGTTAGAGCTTCCTGCATTGCTCTATAGAAAAATTTGATTTTCCTAGATCAGTCCAACCTGCTCTATCAAATACGCTGGAATAAGTTGCTCTGGATACCTTATAGTGATGTTCTTTGTCTTCATATAAATTATTTAAATATATTCTGAAACAGGAACTAAAAATCAGGGAAATGGCTTTGTCAAAGACTACAGGGTCACATACATTTTTCTTTTGGCTCAATGCATATTTAAATATTTCATAAGCAGTTGAAAAGCTCCACATACAAAGACTGTAATTAGAGTGGAACATCCATATTCTAATAATGAAATAATTTATACCAAGTGGAGCAATACCAACAAGAGATTGAGATCCTTTTCCCTCAGAACAAATTATTTTCCTTTCCTACAGGTAAGAAATACAAACTCAAACATCCTCAAAGGGAGGACAGTACTTTCACTTGGGCAAAGGATATAGTCATAGCAATGGAAAGCAGCTGTTACTGTTTCCTCATGAACCAGAATCTCTACACAAATTTCAAACCAATATACTTCGGTGAACTTCATCTTCAGTCACAAGTAGCTCCAAACAATTTAAAGGTTAAATAAATAGATACCAGGAAACTAACAAGAGAATGGAAATTGTGTTATTCACTTCAATGGAAGCAAAAATAAACCATAAACTTTTATTACAATAATAAAAATTTTAATATGTGCTTTCATAACTTTATTCTGCATTATCGATTATAATTTGTGTTTAAATACTTCCCTTTAAAATCTAACATATTTTGAAGCACTAAATTCAGGTATTAAGAGCACAGAGATACCTAGGTACACATCTTATTGGAAATAAACTTTCATATAAGGTACTCTCAGATCATCAACTATGCAGTAAACCATAATCTTATTTCCATACTGCCTTGGACTGTGTCATATATATGGACATCAATGTTCTTTCTTCTAGTGAAATCTTTCTTATTATATTGGATTGCAACGAAGTTTTGGTGGAGGAGATTTTTCAGCTTAAGATTTCTTTCTGATCAAACAACAAGGGTTTATTAGTGGTTAGGTCTTTTAGTCACGTGTTTTCTGAATGAGAGTATCTGTTTTGCAGTCACTCTCTACTTATGGGGTAAACTGCTGTAGTTTAATTTCTAAATGCCAAAGAATTCTCATATGTCTCTGAGCAAGACTTGATGAACTGATTTTCCTAATCCCTGAGGGAAGGCAACAGTAATTCCACCCTTCCCACTGTTATGGAGGACTGTCTAGTCCAAAATAGCATTACCAGTGTCCTCATTGTACGCTAATGCTGCTAGAAATACAAGCTACAGGGGTTAAGATCCACTCTTCTTTACAAAAATGTCAATAATACCTACCTCTGACCTGATGACTACCTCCTCACTATCTGTCATTAAGTAAGGCTGTAATCTTCACTGCAGTTAAAATATACATGGACCAGGATAGCAAATTAAATATAGTAATACTTGGAAACACATTTTAAAAGCCAGTGTTAAGCAAAAGTTGCTGTTTATATCCTGCTTAAAGGCAAAGAAAAAACCTAATGTTGCCTTGTGGGTATTTAATCTGAAAATTTTCACACACGCAACACGAAATTTGCATGCAGAAGTCTTTCAATAGACTGCAAGGTGCTGGTAATATTCCCCAAAAGGATCGTTTGGGTTTGCCTCCAAGAGCAAGTGAAAGCTTCTTGGAAGAACACCCTGCTTGTACCTTCAGAATGCCAGTCAAACTTCTGCCTACGTTTCTTCCTGTGTAGCTGGTCTCTTTGTCTGTGTCTTGTTAATAAAGTGTGACACTGAGCATGGATAAGAGCGATGTAAGGAGGGCTGACTTCAGACTTTACAGACGTGGCATCAGGAGTCTGGAAAAAGCCAAGACAAAGCATATGAAGTGCTGTGAGTGTCCCTGTGGTTGACAGGGTATGCACTTCTGCTGGAGGTGGCATTTCCCAGCTTTAGAACCCTTCTTGCTCCTACACAAGCAGTTTTGGCTCTCTATAGGTAGCAGGGCAGGAATCTTCACTTTTTTAAAAAATAAGAATACTCCATATCTGCTGTGTGTTTTGTTAGTTTTTCAGCTTGTGTAATTTATACTAAAAAATGGTTGAGAATTCTTAACTTACCTCAATTTTTAAGATTCTTTACTCACCAATGTGTTTTCGGTTGGGCTTTTTATTAGCAACAGATTCACTAATTTAGCCTCACAGATACAATCCAGCCAGTGTTTTGCGTTTTTTTTTTTTAAAATTGCTGAGCATTAAAAGGAGAGAAGAGCTGGAGCTCTATAGTTTACTGGTGTAATGTCACAACAGTTTGTATATTACATGATTTATAATGTTGCAGAAAATTGCTTCTGCTTTACCAAGACTCATCTTCTGCAGAAAAAAATATAAATTACTGCAACTAAAATGACAGACACTTGTGCTTTTTCCAGAATAAATAAAAGTGATATTCCTACTATGTGTGGCATATAGCACCGGCTCAGGAAAAACAATCAGATTATCTCAGAGCAATCAGTGTTTATCTGTCAGCCATTGATTTACAAAAAACACGCAACATAAAGCAATAACACAGTTGTACCTTCAAAGACCACACGACTGTGATTCCCTGCTAGACAGACCTTTGCGTTACAGATCTTTCCATATTGCTTAACAGAACCTCTTTGTATGTTTAAGAATTACCTGGCTCAATCATGCTTCTTAGAGAGGTGTATTGACTTTGGCCCCAGGCTCAGGTCCTAGGCGCTGTCAGGCCCTGTCCAGCTGTGCACAGAATAACTTTTGTAAGCTTTGAAACCCCTGAAACTATGAGTTAATGAAAGTATTGACAGAATCTTAACTAGAACATCCTAAACATGCTGCTGTAACAATAATACTGTTTTCTTCCAGAGGGAGGAATCGAGAATTGGACACCATTAGGATGGCATTTATTTATTTACTAACAGGAGAGGTGTTATAATTAACAATGAGAAAAAGGGTTTAACTGCCAGGAAATGTGCAAAGAATTCATCAAAATAGCACACAAAGGATTTGTTCTCCTGGATTGGAAGTTGAGAGGCAGGGGGCAAGAATAAGTCAAATGGAATGATATAAAATAGCCCGAGCCTGCCTGTCTCTGTGTTGTCATGGCATTCTCAAGCATTTCTCTATGCTAATTCACTTTAGGGGTTTTTTTTTCCTCTGTTCTGATTTTAGCCACTCATACTTTACAGCTGCATTTGTCTAACTTCTTCTTATTATTTTCAATTTTTAATGTGACGCTTCCTTTTGTGAAGGATGTCACATACCTAACATTTGAAGACTGTCTGACTCATAAAGCTCAGACAATAAGCTGATACCACCCTGCTGGCCTGGAAGAGTTAGATGTGTCAAAAGAATAGTTTTGTTTCCATCCTCAGGTACCCTTTAGTCTTTCTGAAACGGTTGCCAAGAGTCCAAATAATGATGGAGAATTTTATGACATTTGTCGACCTGGAATTTTACACTCATAACTTTTTCTGTTTATTACTAAACAAGAAGAAATAATAAGAATAACCTTCCAACAAGCTATTTAACCATCCACGCTCTTTTAACTTTCAATTTTGATTAAATGGAAGCCTGTTTAGCAAAGTGTGGTCCTGTTTTCATGAATAACTGCTACTTCTTTTTCATTTCAGTTCATTCTTTTCCATCTTCTCTTAATTTAACCACACAAGGAAAAACACCAAAACCCCTCCACCTATTGTCATTGCTCATGTTGAACATTTTTCAAGTACATTATCCAGTTGCAATTCTGTGAATTTTGACCCTGCACAGTACTAAGTCTTTTGGACTGTGCAGTACTGTACATGTTTAAGGTATCTTTCATTCTAACTGAACGCATAATCAGAATGAGCAGTGCTCTTATTGTAGCTTTTTAACCAAACCCATCCTGTGAATTCTGTCTGCAAACAAGAATAGCAAATTCCTCTTCTAACAGACCCATTTTAAATTACAATAAGGAAGAAATGACAAAGAAAATGAACTCTTCGTGAGAGATTGCAGTGTGAGCTTTTTGCTTCTATCACACTGCACCAAATCTAAAAACAGCAGCAGATTTTTGTAGACACAGCCTTAGATAATTGCATGCATAGTTCACAGAGGAACCAACCTGAAATTTCATAAATCCAGACAACACTTTAACAATGTAGAAAAAATGAGTGAAGTGTATCAGTCCGCTACTGACTTGCTGGGCAGAGGACATAATGAAATTAAAGGATGCATAGCAGATTTATAATAAAATATTGCATTTTTAATTAGGTGCCATTTAATTCAGCAGTTTAAGTCATAAAGACCAATTTTTTAATGAACTATAGGCAGTAAGTCAATGAGGAGGTGATCTCCAACCTATACAAGGACACTGGTTTACTGTGGGCATAGAAGGAAAATGTTATGTACATAACATTATCAAAAAAACTTTTTTTGAATCTCCCAGCAAAGTAAGGAATAAGTGACCCATCCAGGTCCCTCTGAGCCATCAAAACCTTTTGGTCTACTACTGCTGGTCCAACACAATGTAGAAATTCTTGTGCTTTGGGGTATCGGTCAGTCATTAACTGCAAACACAGCTGCTTTCAACATTTTTGACAGGCCTAGTTTTAACTGAAATATGAAATCTTACCAAAATCACAATATTTAAAGAATCAGGTCAATCAATTGGAATTTTCTTTCCATAGAAAACTGCAAAGGAGTCCAACAATACTGATACAAGGCACAGTTATACATTCAGAATATTATATTTTTTTCCTGCATCCTTCTTCTTGTGAACTTTGTGCATCCAAATTCCCTTTTCCTCATCAATTCAAGCTCTCACCATTGTATTCAGGCATTTTAGGTGGGCATAAGCATGTCACAAACAAGAAATTGTGTATGCCTATGCTGGAAATTCTCTGCATTCTCTTACAAAGCATTTGGAACCAGCTTGAAGTCGAAAGAGAATTGCATCAGAAGTACCCTGACAAGGTGTACCCCCCTGTTTTGTGTTAGAAAAAGGGGCTGGCGACAGTACCTCTCCACTTCCCTTTTTCCTATTGTGTTCAGTGGGACAAAGCAGCAGACTCTTCCATTTGCTTCCAATTCCACACTAGTTATGGCTGAAGTTGTATTGTTTTTATCTTTTATTAACATTCATACCAATTTATTAGCTTATTATGAAGATTTAATTTGAATTCAGCATGAATGAATTCCTGATTCCATCTGTTCTTCAATCAGAATATTCTATGTCTTATTTTTAAACTAATCAGTTCTCATCCTTTCTTCTACTTTGAAAAAATTCATTTTTGATGCCCTAAATAGGTTGCGCTACAGTTTTTCTCTTCAATCACTTGTGGACAAGAGAGGGAAAACCCAACTGAAGTTAGCACTCTAAAAGATCTCCAGACCTGGACAGAGGTTTCATTAGTGCTGGAATGTAATCTGTTTTTAAACTTCAGTCGATGCTATAGGCATTAGCGTGACTTCTGAACAAACTGAATAAAGTTAACAAAAAACTGTAATAAAGGTAATAAACCCTTAGTTCAAGTTTAGAGGTCTGGTCTTGTCAACTAACCCACCCCAAGCGACAAGGCTTCTTTTTTCTGCAAATAGGTGGTGGTGCTCAAACTTCTTTTTGCTTAAGAATAGTAAACAGCCTGTGTTTACTATTTATTGTGAATCACAGCCAAACTGTGTCTTTTACTAAAGCAATCACTTTTCCAAACCAGAAAAAAATGGGGATTTATTCCTCTCTTACAGTCAGTCTCTTGAAATGATCTTGCAAAAGGGCACAAGAAAAGGTAGAGTTTTAATACACAAAGAGGTTAGAGAACTATTATTATCTCTGAGGATTTTTTTCACTTTGAAAAACAAAACCCAAGAGTTTTCAACTGTAGAGCAAAAGCTCAGCAATTGTGGACTCATGACGCTCTTGAGAGACCAGTGAATCTCTTGAGTGTTTGTTACGTAGAGCAGTACTGCCTTTTCCCTTTCTCTCATGGAACCTCAAGCTTTGCAATTTTCACCCAACCTGATGCTAATAAAAAATAATCAACATGAATACTGTTATTTTCCAAGCCTTCCAAAATCTGTATTTAGTAAAAAATCTCTAGTTACCTGCAGTTGTGGTGTGTTTTTACAGAGGATTTTTTATTCTTTTGCCCTAAGAAATTGATGATCCTGAACGAAATGTCCAAGGCCTGAGTGAATTTAGGGGAACAAACAGTTTTCTTAACAGTGTTAATGCTAAACAACATATCTGTGGACAGAATACTGGATGCTATGCCAGGAGCCTTCCAGCCATGCTTTCACATGATGCCAGCTGTTCTCATTGGAAAAGAGCGGTGCCTTTTGTGAGACGGGTCCAGGAGCAAGCCTGTTTCAGAAGGATCAAAGCAAGGGTGACATGGACACTGGTCTTCTGCTTAAAGGAATTATTCCTGACAACTGTAGCAATTAATGGTATTCATATGTTAAATACAGTAGTTCAAGCGGTAAGTTTGTATTTTCAAACTGGCATATGCTTGATGAATTCATTAGCCGAAGATTTACGTAGCTTACTGTCAGTGAAAGGAAAAAACCACTAAAAGCTTCACTAAGCCTATTTCTTTATCTGCAGTAAGTTGTATGCTGTGACCATTTAATTTGATTATTGCAATCTGTACTGAGCCATTGATTAATGCTATAATAAGCTGACTTTACATTGATTTCATTAAAAGTCTTCTACTTATCTGTTAGTGTTTTCTCTGGTTCTTCATGATTTGAAAAGGGTCAGTTGGGTTTCCTAAGTGAGTGCTCAGCTCCAAAGTTACTTAGAGACACTTAGCTGAGATTTTACAGCCTGAATTCTAATGCTGCCTGACCTTTCAAATCATGTTACTCCTTAACATGGCACGTTCATGGAAACACCAGATATAGTTTGGAGAAAGTGAAACACAAGCTACTAGAGGAGCTGTAAGGCAATGCCACATGCCAGTCAAAGACCAGAGCGAGGTTTTGCTCGTATTGTTGGGAACAGAATTAAGATTCAAAAGAGAGTCAAGTGCCAAGGAACTTTGCCTGACAACAAGTTCGCAAATGTAAAGGAGTGAGTGAGAGATAGAGAGAGAGAAAGGAAGGAAAGAAAGGAAGAGGAAAGAATGGAGGATTTCACAGCAATAGCTACCACCCTGGAGCTGCGGCGTCCCAACAGTCTGATTAGTTTCGAGTCCAGTGGGAGAACATTCCGTTCGATGTTGGTTGGTTCCATTCTTTTATAGGGTCGTCACAAGCTGTTCTACTTAACCACACCTTTCACCTGGCAGTGGTGTGCATGCCCAATCCCATTCCCCAGGGGTCTCCAGGCCCCTCAGTCTCCCCAACTCTGAGTCTGTTGGTGGTTTTCCTGAGATAGTAATGTTGAGATAAATATCTGTGTCGGTGGTATCGGCAATGTTATGATAAACAGGCTGTGGTGGTGGTGTCTGCTGATGGTTTTCCTGCCATAACAATGTTGAGATAAACATCTGTTGGTGGTGTCTGTTGATGGTGTTCCTGCCATAGTAATATTGAGATAAACATCCGCTGTGTTGGTGGCAGCAGCAATGTTGTTTATCACCAATGCAGTCTCTTAAAGGCAGTAAAAAGTACTTTCTAAAACTTCGCACTGTTCACACGTTCTTACAAAGTCCATTTTCAAAACATGTTGTGTCTACATGATGGACTCAGCCTGGCTATCTCCTCCGCCTGCCACCCAATTCTGTCTCTAAATGAACTTTGATCACATGCAATTCCTTCCTCCACCCATCTCCTTGTGTCTTCTTTACAGGAAAGGGTAGGACAGACTTGTGGCCTAGATGGGAGGTGTGACATGGTCTGGTCAGGTCATCAGCCTGAAGTGTTTGAGATTAGAATTTTGGGAAGCACTGAGGAACGTCTCACTCTGTAGTTCAGCTGTACCCTTAGGTTCTAAGCACCTAAATCTGTTTTACAATTTCTGTTTGGTTAGTCTTGTAAATGTCCGTAGAGGTGCACAATGTAGAGAACCAAGCAGAGATTCCAGATTGGGTTCTGAAAGAAATATAATTATCTTAACATTGAAATGCCTGGGGGTAATTAGCAGGGACTATCAGTGGTAATATTAGCTTAGGTGAAGTGAAATGCTCTTGCAGGTGTACTGCCTCGGGCCTCTGCCCTTTTGTGGAGGCTGGTGTAGTTGCGCAGACTCTGGAAACTGTTATCTTGGAGACTGTTATCCTTCCTTTTACTTTGATAGCCAGCGCACCCCAATACTCTATGTGTTTATTCTTTCTGCCCTGCACCTCTTTTCATGGCAGAGTTATTCATGTGTTGCTAGGACTGCAGCATGTTGGTAAAAGGAGCGCGAAAATTCACAGCTGTCTCTTACTTATGCCGAGACGTTTAAGGCAGAGTCTAAGTAGCTAGACAGAGGTATATTTACTGAATTGGCACCAAGAGGATATGCTCAAAGTGTCCTGAAATGGAAACTTTGACCCCTTGAAAAGGCAAGCAGCTTTTCAAATGCAAATATCCTCAGTTAACAGAAAGTTTAAAGGCAGCAAGAGAAGGCAGGAATGTCTGAGCATTGTTCGGGGGGAACACACATGGAATGGAAGAGCACCAGTCAGGCACAGGGAGTGAGACAAATCACTTGGCTCAGAAAGAAAAGTAGAATGTATTTGGGCCTGATAGAGAAAACTCAACACCACAGTAAAGTTCACAGGTTAGGATGTCTTGTTGAAAAAAATCAAAGCTTTATTAAGTCCTTAATCATTAAAACTCTTCCCTTTTTGGTGCAGCTGTGGACTGAGAGCTTTGTGAATACTTTGATCTCTGTTCCATGGAAATAGAGATAGTCTACTGCAAAGTTGACTCAAGCATTTGCCTCTGAAGAATACAATCCCACAGATATAGCAGAGGGAGAAGTATGAAAAAACATGGAAGGTGATTAGAAAGAAAAGACTACTAACTTTTCATATGTCTGTAGACAATAGATATATGCCATATGGAGCAGTAACGGAGATGCAAACACACACATGCACATGAGCATGCCATATTTTATGACGTATAAAGTTAAACCATATATCATCCTGTTGTATGCAGGACAAAATCCTGCTACTATCAAAGTTGATGCTTAATTTGCTAGTGGTTTGGATAGTAGAAGTTTTGAAAGGCTGGAGAACAATCCTGGATCTAAAATGAACGGTGGGAACTCTGAGCAAATTCTTCTAGATGACAAAAGGACAGGAGGTGTGATTTCCTAATGGTTTGCTGTTAAAGCAAAGAATTTAAAAAGACAAGTGTCATGGTAGAGATCCTTGAGAATCGAAAAGGGTTTTATTTTAAACTTCACTAACACTAGTGAGGTTGCACCTCCAATCCTGTGTTCAGTTTTGAGGCCCTCACTACAAGAAAGACATTGAGGTGCTGGAGCGTGTCCAGAGAAGGGCAACGGAGCTGGTGAGCAACGGGTCTGGAGCACAAGTCTCCTGAGGAGTGACTGAAGGAACTGGGGTTGTTCAGCCTGGAGAAAAGAAGGCTGAGGGGAGACCTTCTAGCTCTCTGCAACTGCCTGAGAGGAGGGGGTAGCCAGGGGAGGGGTCAGTCTCTTCTCCCAAGGAACAAGCAATGGGACAAGAGGAAATGGCTTCAAGTCGTGCCAGGACAATCAGGAAACATTTCTTCACTGAAATGGGTTGTCAAGCATGGGAACAGAGTGCCCAGGGCAGTGGTGGAGTTGCCATCCCTGGAGGTATTTCCCAGCCGGGCAGATGTGGAGCTGAGGGACATGGGGTAGGGGTGGGTTTGTCAGTGTTAGGTTCACGGTTGGACTTGATGATCTGAAAGGTCCCTTCCAACCTAGGTGATTCTATGATTCACTAAACTGAAATCAGCACGGAATACTTAAAACACAAACAAGTACACTTATATTTTTATGAAAAGACCTATCAGAAAATGAGAGAGATATTCCAATTAAATTTTCATGGAAGTACATTATGTGAATTGTAACCAGTCTAATGTACACAAAACATGATCTTTCAAACAAAAAGCAATAAAGTTGCCAAATAAATCAATGAATTTCATAAATATTTTGCATTACAAATTTGTGGAATGCAACAAATCAATAATATTTCATTAGTCAACAAACACCTAAGAGCTGCAAAACAATTCATTATGTACATAATTCAGTATAGCCCCCATAAATGTAATAGCTTATATTCTGTACATCTTTGCATTTGTTTGGTATCTGAAATGGAGTTGTTAGTATTATTTAAAAAAGGGGGGAAAATCCCCAAATAAAAAAAGGAATATGCTCATCTATTCTGATGTGATTTGAAACATGTACATACACTTAAAATGTCTGGTTTGTACTCTGGGTGTATCCAATTTGAAACAACTCTTTCACAGAAAGAGGAAATTAAAGAGCAGATTGCTAAATGGGATACAAACATGATTTCACTCTGGCTTGCTAATACATCAGGCTGAAAGCCGACACTCTTCCGTACTTAAAATTATTCTAAACAGTGCGTGTCAAATATTTTAGACATTATTGGAAATGGCTGTCACCGAAAATGTAAAAGGACTCTGCATATATTCGGCATGGCCTTATTGTCTGGATGCGTGAATCTCTACACTGACACAAAATTGCTACCCTGTCAGCATGTAAAAGGACGGATCATTTCATCTCTTTAGTGATGAAGTTTCAAATCCACAAAGCACAAGCTATCAGTCCTTTGAGATGATTATGATGCCTCGAACCTGACAGCTTGCGATGACAGCTTTCACAAATTCTGGGAATCAAATTGTTCCTGCATCTAACAGAAGAAGGCAGGTGTGTACAAAACAGAAATGGATGAGGCTAAACACGAGGATAGTGTGATCTTTATGTTCAGTGTAATTGTTAAAAGTTATACCAGGGAAAATTATAGATTTTGATTTTGAACCTCTTCATGATATACACAGATGAGGGCACCAATAACCCATATGGGTAAAAGGTTTGCCAGGAAAGGAATATCAAGACAAACAGATGGCTGTACCATTGCCATATGGCTCCTCGGAAATTGGACGACGCTATGGCATTTTGCCACAAGATAGATCTAGTGTTATTTCTGTGCCAATATTTTAAGCAGCGCAAGGAAGGAATACATAACTATCTGCAATTAGCTGTGTTATGTAAATATAAAAAAATAATAACTGTTTTATGGGAAATTTTGTAGACTGACACGTTTCTGAAATGCACATAGCAATTCACTGGAAAATTATTTGCCTCAGCTCTTTATTTTTTGTACTCTTTACGCAGGAAAATGTGTTAAATAAACTAAGTTGCTGTGCTGATGAGGCTTAATTTCACAGTTTATCTCCCTGTACAGAACAAAGAAACCCTCTCTAAACACTTACAGTGTTTGCAGTGCTAAAAAAGCAGAAGAAAGCAGAAGTAAACTACAGACCACTCAAAATAGGGACAGTAATTCCGAAAATCAGCTCAGCTGGGTATATGCATACGTAACTGAATTATTCAAACATGACCTCGTACCCAAGGTTAAAGGTTTGCTGTTCTCACAGAGCGAGTTCTTCGTAGGACTTTTTTATGGTTCAGACCCTGTTGGTTGACGTGTCAGGTGTGTCGCTGCATTTTCACATGAGTTGTGCTTATCAGGTTTTTGCGCTGGCTCAGACATCCCCTTAGTTCCAGTTCAGACTGGTATTTTTTTAAAGAACTAACGAAAGCATAGTGTGAGGCACAGAAATGCTGCAGAGGATAACAGCAAGGATATTTCCACTTCATGGAACAGTAACTTGGCTTTGCATGTTATAATAGCAATAACAGGGCTTTCAAAAAGAAGTTTAGGCAACAGTACAGGAGTTATAGCTATTACATGATTTGTATACTTAAATCCCAAGCACAAAGCTTAAATTTTTATTAAGAAATTGTAGTCTCTGGGCAGATCAGGGTGAAAACTTGACTTACAGGGACTTGATGACTCACAGAAAACTTTGCATTAAACAGTATCTAATATTCAAAATCATCAGCATGTCTTTAGGGCACAAAACACAGCCAGAAGAGACAAAAAAAGAATCCAATGCTTTTAGAAAAAAATCACATCATTCTTCAGTGATATTTCCTCCAGCGTTTCAGCTAGGTGTTGCTCCTCCGGAGCACTACATCTTACTGTTTGAATTCCCCAGCTCTAGAAGTACTCAAAACAGGTAGAAACTTCTCTGGTATTCTTTTAGCTAAAATTAGCGGTCAACCTGATTCCCCCTGATTTCTAATCTTTGTCTGTAAACCATAACCATACAATCGCATAGCAGGAGAGGTAACCAAAAGACAGGTTCCATGATTAACTTGTGGGCCACTGGTCATAATTTTTTTTTTTGCAGAAGGAAATGCACAAAGAGCAGCTATGAACAAAACCTGCAAAGTGGAAACATCCCAGATGAAATTATTGTTGACCTTAAAAGATGACTAGCACTTTTTACACAGCCCCTATTACTCTGAGCAAGCTATACTGCCATCAGTTGTCTTCACTGAACCTTAGTAGAATCCCTCCAGACAGTTTCAGTTGGAAATCCATGAGGTTTTCAGACAGTCTGTGCATACTTCCAAATTTTGATCACTTGAGGTTCTCAGTGGCCACAGAGTTGTAAGCCCTGCAGTACAGGCCTTTTTTTCAGTTCACTTCCCTGCAGTATGGTAGGCTTCAGCAGAGATTGCAGCCATAGCTTTCAAGCACAGGGTCAATTGAGCTACTCTAGAAAAGCTCCATGTGGCTTTTGCACTCTTCATGCACTTGCAATCTTCTTCTCTCTCACGTCCCAACCCATGTTTCATTAGAAAACTGGCTCTACTGCAGAATATTCAGAAGTACTACCAAGGTACATTACTATTTCATTTTTTTATTGCCAGTCACGCTGAGAGACCAAGGAATTTGACAGAGAAATAGTAAGTTGACCACATCTTTTTGCATGAATGACAACAGATCTCTAAAACCAGCTTGTTCTCCCACCTAATTATTATTACAGTGAGTCACTGTTAAATTCCATTTCTATAATACTCTATTCAGCTATATTCAGCAGATTAGTTCTGCTAGGTTGGCTCAACAACAGCTCTTGGTCACAGCCTTTTAACACCCTGTTCAAGGGAGAAGTAGGAGGGAAAAGAAAGAAGGCAGAAAATGAGAAGAGGATTGAGGAGAGGAGTAAACTAGTAGGGTACTTAAAATAGTTGATTATTATGGCTTGTCTGTTCAGTACAATCAGGATAGTGTGCTCTTAAATGAAAATATCCAAGGCATTATGAAAGTCATCTTTCAAAAAAAGATGCTGCATTTAGTGGCTGATACATGGGGACCTATAAGAATCTAATTGTAAATTTTCACCAGAATTCTCTTTACTGGAGACCTGTGAGGGGGAAAAAAAATAAAAAATAAAAAATCCAGCATTGAAACAGTAGTTTACTTTATGGGAATGCAACCTCCCTTTTCCCCATATATTTTCTTTTAAAATTATTTTTTTTAAATTACACATTTCTTTGAGATATTGTGCTTTTAGTGAACTAATCATTTCCTACTTCTAGTTAGAAAGATTTTCACTAGTGTTACTGATATATATGTGAGCTAAACTATTTGTTCTGTGGTGTTGTCCTCTGCAAGCTGGATTCTGACTGATCAAAATTCAGAAGTTATTTTACAACTTAATCAGAAAAACAGCTCTAGAATGACCTTTTCTAGATAGAATACTGAGTATCACTTGAATACTCTATTTGAAACAACTATTAGACTGGACAAGTGAATAGACATTATTGAGCAAGCTTAGGGAATGGAGAGGTATTTTTCTGGGAATAAGTAAATCGAGTTATTTATCATAGCAAAATGAAGGATAGGACGAAATAAAATTACTTTCTACAACTATACTGGAAGGAAAGTAGGGGAAAAACTGTTTAACTAAAGGACAATGTTAGCACAATAATTGGTTATAAACTGACTGTTGAATGCTTTCTGTCTGGCAGTAGGAACTGTTGAGCCCTAAAATAGATTGCATACAGTGCTTAGGGAAACTTCTTTCTGCAAGCTTTAAAGAACAGGCTAGACAAATGTTTTTGAGCACTGTGATCCATACAACATGGGGAAAGACTAGATAACTAGCCAACATCTAAAGCTTCCTTCCAGCCTTATTTCTGTAATATGGTTTTGTACAAGAACAGAGGATTGGACCAAATTTAGTCATCAAGAGATTGCTTCCACAACTGTGCTTTTATTGTTAAGACAAATCAAAATCCCCAAGCTACTTTTTAGCTGTCAGAGGACTATACTTTTGATAATATTTTTAGCTCTGCTACCCAGAATGGATATTTGCACGTACATTACTAATGGGACAGTTTTTTGGAAAGTTTGCTGCTTGCAAAAGAAATCTTGCTCAGCACCTGGATGAAAGGGGCAGCTTTTAAAAGTGCTTTTCAGAGGGTAGGTTGCAGAAAAAAACATGTTAATCACATGAAAGCTTGAAAAAGACAGAAAAATATGCTCCAGCAGGCTTTGTCCATTTTTAAACCACAGGCATTTCACACATCGCTTCAGGATTTTGTAGGACTAAAACTTAATTCTTAGATAAATTATCTCAGCTATCTCTTTAATGACAAAGTTTATCTGCTTCAATTTCTAGATGCTATTGTATACACTACTAAGGTAAATTTCCAAAACAGTATGAATTTTGTTTTTACAGTTTTTTAAAGTTACTTTGCTTTATATTTATGTTGTGGTAGCACCCTAAGCCTAATCAAAACCAGAGTCTGGCTTCAATATGTAGTGATAGGCAAAATGATGATTCCAAAGAGTGTAGGCAGCTGTTTCAATGGAGTCAACAACCACAACCATAACCATTTACTTCACATCAGGTCTCTAGAAAAACTTACTTGTGGACAGCAAGTAATATACTGACTGACTGCCCCCACTGACTGGAAAAGTTGAAACATAACCTCCCCCCCCAGCCCCCCAAAAAAAAGGAAGACCTGGGGAATACAGGCCAGTCAGCCTCACTTCTGTGCCCAGCAAAGTCATGGAGCAGATCCTCCTGGAAATTCTGCTAAGGCACATCAAAAATAAGGAGGTGACTGGTGACAGCCAAAATGGTGCCACTATGGCCAAATTTGGTGGCTTTCTATGGCGGCGTTACAGTGTTGGTGAATAAGGGAAGAGCAACTGATGTCATCTACCTGGACTTGTGCAAAGCACTTGACACTGTCCTGCATGATATGCTGGTCTCTAAATTGGAGAGACATGGATTTGACAGATGGACCACTCAGTACGTAAGGAACTGGCTGGATGGTTGCACTCAAAGAGTTGCAGTCAGCAGGTCAATGTCCTAGTGGAGAACAGGAATGAGTGGTGTTCCTCAGGGGTCAGTACTGGAACTGGTACTTTTTAACATCTTGGTTGGCAACGTGTATATTGGGACTGAGTGCACCCTCAGCAAGTTTGCTGATGACACCAAGCTGCGTGGAGCAGTTGACACGCTAGAAGGAGGGAATGCCATCCAGAGGGACTTGGGCAGGCTTGAGAGGCGGGCCAGTGCCAACCTCATGAAGTTCAACAAGGCCAAGTGCAGGGTCCTGCGTATGGGTTGGGGTGACCCCAAGCACAGATGCAGTCTGGGCAGAGAATGGATTGAGAGCAGCCCTGAGGAGAGGGAGTTGGGAGTGTTGGTGCATGACAAGCTCAACACAAGCTGGCAATGTGCGCTCGCAACCCAGAAAACCAACCGTATCCTGGGCTACATCAAAAGAAGCGTGGCCAGCAGGGTGAGGGAGGGGATTCTGCCCATCTTCTCTGCTCTCATGAGACCCCACCTGGAGTACTGCATCCAGCTCTGGGGCTCCCAACATAAGAAGGATATGGACTTGCTGGAGAGAGTCCAGGGAGGGCAATGAAGGTGATCAGAGGGCTGGAGCTGCTCTGCTGTGAGGACAGGCTGGGAGAGTTGGGGTTGTTCAGCCTGTGGAAGAGAAGGCTCCAGGGAGACCTTAAAGCCCCTTCCAGTCCCTAAAGGGGCTCCAGGAAAGCTCTGGAGAGACTCCTGATCAGCAAGTGTAGTGATAGGATGAGGGGTGACGGTTTTAAACTGGAAGAGGGGAGATTTAGATTAGCTCTCCAGAAGAAATTCTTGCCTGTGAGGGTGGTGAGCCCCTGGCCCAGGGTGCTCAGAGCAGCTGTGGCTCCCCCATCAGCCTGGGGTATTCAAGGCCAGGTTGGATGGGGCTTGGAGCAACTTGGTCTAGTGGAAGGTGTTCCCACAGCAGGGGAGTTGGACTAGATGATCTTCAAGGTCCCTTCCAACTCTGTTGTATGATTCTATGATACATTTCATTTTGTGCATCTAGGATCTTTGGTGTGTAAAAACTTCATCTATTTGGCTGAATTTGTGTGCTAAACTCATGCTTCAACTCACAAAGTCTACATCTCCTAAAGTCCACTTTTGGTTTGTATGAGGAGGCAATAATTGTCATAGCACAGTCACAGATCCCTTGAATTTGGGAAGTATAATTAACACCCATCATGTAGAAAGAAGGTATTACAGAAATTGAAAATGGTCTGCGGAGAGGTTTTCTTTTTGTCATTTTCTTCACTTGTCTGGAATAGGGACTCGCTCTCTGTGACTGAACCCAGGGAAATTGCCAGTAATGCCTTAGCAGCACATAACCAGCTGTGGATAATTGAAATCCCCAATTGCAGCAACTCTCAGTTAGCTAAACCAGAAACAGCATGAGGATTCTTGAGATGTAGAAAGCTTTGCTGTAGATGCCTAAGGACAGAGTGTGAGGATACCTAGGGTTTTCAAAAAGAGTATGCTGTATTAGAAATTGGTTTTTTGTTTGGTTTTCAGCTTAGGCTATAAAACTCTCTGGGTATTTAAACGAAACTTATTTTTATGCATTTGTGGGGTTTTTTTCACTTCTGACAAATGTTTAAAAATTAGTTAAGCATCTGTTTTCTTCTTCATTTGAAGCAACTTTTCCTTTTAAACAGCTGTTTAGCCTATGATAATAGTCTTCCTCCTGGGAAAGCAGTTCGTCTTTGTTGCCAGTTTCCAATACTTTTAAGATGGGTTGTTTTAAATCTCTAGCTGAATAACTTCTGCTGAGTTTTCTACTGCCTGTTTGTGCCTGTGTGACTGTTTCTTCTTTTCTGGCATATTAGCACAATTCTTCTTGTTACGTTTATTACACTGTTAAGCATACACAGAGCTGTGCCACTGACCGGCCTATTGCTTGAAGGAAGGTGAGAAGATACGAGATATGAATGGAGTGATGAAAATCATTCTGTCTTTTTTTTTTTTTTTTTCCTGTTTGCCTGTGCATATACCTTCCTCATTGTTACAGTTCTTGTGTTTCTTCTAAAAAAAAGCAAGGTTATACTATATTATCAAATACAAGAGAAGGCAGAAGGCTAGTTTTCCTCAGCTATTACTAGAGGATGCAATGGAGAGAGTCTCAAAGCCTTGTGAGTTAAACAAGAAGTCCTCCAGAGCATGAGAGAAAACACCATAATGAAGCAAGCAGTAATTACTGAGCTTACAGTGCTCTCACTGCTTTTGTTTTCCTTAAATCTTTGGTTTGGGGAGAATGATGGTTTTTATAAGCACCTTTAATAATTCCTAAGGAAAACAAGTCACTGAAGCTAAGCAACTGTCACTCCTTTAGTACTAGTCTGTAACATACACCACAGGCACTGGAAAAATGTTTTGTCTCCCACTTTTTCAGGAAAATGCTATTCATGAGAACAAAAGTTTTACCTCAAAGACTCAAGGAGATGTCAAAACCTTCCTTGTACTGCAAGACAGCAAATAGCAAGAAGTTAAATATAGATTTAGGCAAAGGCTAAGAGATCTGTTCCTTTTTTTTTGGTGTTAAGACAGCTTTGGAGCTGCAACCTTTTACCGCATTACTTTTGACAAAAAAAGTCAAAGCCCTTGAACTGTAGATCAGATCAATGATTTACGGTAGTGTGTTTTTTTGGTAAAAAAAAATTATCAATTTGTTGATTATCTCCACTTCTGAACATCTGTCTAGAGCGTCTACCCACAAACATTTCTTTAGGAAAAAGTTACTGAAGAGGTGGAAAACTGCGACTTGAGAATGAAAATGTATGACCATCTTTTAAGACATGGTGAAGAAAGACAATGTAAAGCTGCAACCTGAGGTTCAAGTTTCAACTCTGTTTCACAACCGCTTCCATTTTCCTGGTTTCTACCTGTTGAGAAAATTGTGTGTCCCGAGTCATTCATCTTCTCCATCTTTGTAATCTTTGTAATCTTAATTTTGTTTTTGTGTGGGAAACCTCATTGTTGCATCATAGGACATATAGACAATAAGACTGTAAGAATAAATAGATATCACAGGCATCATTTATAGGTTTGCTGGGGGACTCACACTGGAAGTTTTGTGAAAACCTTAGCTTGATTTTTTGACTGTTTTGGAACTGGAAATCCATACTTTCCTGGAAGATATTTTGGACAAAATATCTTCCGTTGAAATGTCAATTTTCTTTTAATACTCTTTTTTAAAGTGTAAAATTTCAACTAGCCTCAGGAGAGTATATCAAACACCTCAAATGACTATTTTTTTTCCCTGTGACACTACAGAGGTTATTTATTGGTGAGGGCTAATGGTAAAAGACACCTGTCTCCTTTCGCATCTTCTCTCACTGAATTTTTTCATCTCTACAGTCATAGTGATTAAAACTTTGTGGATGAGATTTTCAGAAATGTTCAGCGTTAGCTTTCTGTTGCTTCATGAAAGGAATGACTCTTGGCAGCAGAGCTGGAATGAAAGTAAGCACTTTTACCCCTTTCTACGAACTCCACCCCAATCTTTAACAAACTGATCTAACTCCAGGTTCAATCCCTGGTCTACAGCACCTTGCAGAAGTCCAGAGGGTGTCCTGAAGCCCCACTATAGATGAAGGCATACACGGCAGTCACAGAGACCTAATCTTCACTCACTGTGTTCAAAAAGACGCGTTTTACTCAGCACGAGGAAGGCATTTCTGCATCTACATCTGAATTTTCACAGTGGTTATTAACCACTGTGAAAAAGACAGAGTTTGTCACAAAATTACAGAAAAGTCAGCCTTAGTTTCTATGACTAGAGTGAAGCTGATACAGCTTTTGAAAGGTCACAGACAGTAGGACAAACCTTACCTGACGTGTACTCTGGAAAACCATCTGGTTGTGCAATTGCTGAAAAGAACATCTTCTAACAACGCATGCCATAAAGCTATTGTCAGTAGTTAGCGAGGCCTTTCTGGATTCCTCCTAGTTACTTTTGGTGCATGGGTTAGTGTTTGTCTAAAGTAATTGGTGAACATAACCGAAAAAATCCTTAATCCTCCTCTAATTAGATAAAAATTGAAATAAAATATAATAATATTCTAACTCAGAACTTGAGAATTGAGGTCTCGAAGACATAGATCTCATTTCTGGCTTTTTCAGAGACTCAATTAATGTAAACCATAATTGGTTTTAATCATTCTTATTATAGTGGTATTTAAGAACCAGTTTAAACTGTGCCCCCATGGTGCTGGGCAGTACCCAAAACCCGTAACAGTAGGTGTTCGTTCCTCCCTTCAAACTTCACTGCCTACAAAAATATTCACTGCACAGAGAAGGGAGATGGGAGTTGACGCGCAGAGGGAACCACAGGGTGGCAATAAACATGATTTTAGTATCTTTTTCATTCCTCTTTCTTTAGTGATTTACTTCAGAGGCAATAAACACGGGAAAAAAAAAGGAAAGTAAACAGAGTAACAAGGCAGGGAGAGGATGTAAAATGGAATTAAGCAGGTATGAAGAGGCTGTGAGGAAAAGACTGAAGCAATTAGCGAGACAGAACAAGACAGAGAAAGTCAGCCAAAACTACAGATTCAGTGAATGCTCGGGTGACCCTGCCTCGGCTGGTTCTGTGCCTGTGGCCAGGTATTATTCCCTTCTGCTGTGTGGTTTTGAAGAAAAGCTGCAACTGCAAGGGATTATGCTTTTCTGAAAGATCTGGGTGGGAGAAACCCTTTCATTCCCCTCATGGAATTTTTTGTTCTTCTCATTTGGACTCCTTTCTAATTAACGTAAATCCTTCCATCTTCCAAAATGCAATGCTAACCGAGGGCTTGAACACAAAATTGCCAATTAAAAACCAATCTAAATACAGAAGTGTTTATTAGCAAGACAATAAAGAAAGGTAAACAGCAAGAGTCTTGAAAGTCCCGCTTGATTTCAGTACAACCTTTTTCAGCAATAACTGATGCTTTCAAACGTGCTCTCTTAGCAGTGATATTCTAAAGCTGTGAACTACAGGGAGGGGGGTTAAGCCTGTTTGTTTTGTTAGGATCATTTCTTCTCTAAGGTGCTTCTAGGTGTAAAGCACAATATAAAATACTCTGTCTATGTGTATTCATGTATCCTATATGCAAAATGCATATGAAACAGCAAGAGGCAATAAAGGTAAACATGAGCAGCCTCCGTTGTGCATTTATCCCTTAGGCCTTGCAACTTTTGGCATATCAATCAAAGCTGTATCAGGGGGACATACGATTGCTGATATTATCTCTACTGCCATTCCTTTTATCTCTGCTGCTCTCAGTCTATAGCCAGGGTTACAAGGGTACAGTCTAGCAAAATTGCATTTGTAAAGCTGAAGTGGTTCCTCTCGCAGGGCAGAAGGGATAGGTATCTAGCAACCCTTATGAACAAAATTTATTAAAACAGTTCCTGACTATCTCCCAGCCAATGCCATGCATTAAAGTCAATTCATGTTTACAGCAACAGCGGAAATGAAAACAGAGCTTTCATACTCCCAAAGTCAGTACACATTTTGGCAAAGCTTCTTTAATGTTACAGAGGTACAACCTGACCCAGCTCTGTATATATGCCACTATTTATGCACCATCTGTAACGGCTTGTCCATCTGTTTATCAGGTACTTTATCATAAATTATTACACCATGCTTGTTACTGCATCACATTTCTTGTTTACTTTGGATGCTCTGCTTACCATATGAACTCGCACATTCCGTATATGGGTGACATTTAGGGGACAATTATAATAAAAAATAATAATTTTGGCTTATTGTGTTACTTTACAGAGAGAGAGGGAAGGATCATTCAGTGTGCAGACTTTCCGCTTGCAAGAGATTGTTGTTCTGCTAGCTGTATTCTCCTTTTTTAAATATAAAAAAATGCCTGTCTAATGCAGACAGCAGAAATGGGGCTGCTGTTTTGTATTCCTGTTCAAATGTTACATGTAAGAGAGTGATTCACTGTATTTTCTCTTACAGATAAATTCTGTCTGTTGTTTTAAATAACCTTGAATAAGTTATTCAGCTAGAGAGGAATGTTCTTTTTTTCCCTTGTAAAAACAACTACTTGTTCTGTATTGTTGTCTGTTATTTGTATATTGGTGGTTAAAAGCATTTTGGAATGTTGAGACACTTTTCCCCCTGTTAACTGTGATAAATTGTGCACTGGAAATATATGAAACCTGAGTATTTTAATTACTTGCCCAAAGAAGAATAAGCAGAATGTCACACGTGGCTGCTGAATCTGCAGTGAGCTTCCCACAGCTGGAAAACTGCAGCGGCAATTTTTGCAGCCAGCTGAGGTTTGATTCACTTGTTTCACCTGGGAAATACAGAGAAACTCCCTGGTTTTTCATGAACTCACAATAGTGGAAATGTTTGTGGCATTAAAATGCAGAAGTACTGTATATTTGTGAGTGTTTGTCTTCAGAAAAAGAATCTTTCTTCTCACTGTGAAATGTGGCAAAATTTAAGACAGGGACTCCAACATGGTTCAAGAACAGAGTTGAAGAGAAATGAGGGATTTTCACCTTTTTAAATGATACTAAGAACCTTCCTCTGTGATTATCTATGTGGATTTGTTATTGAATATAGATTCTTAGATATGTATAGCATGCACTTGATATGCACAATTAATACAATTATTTCCAGGAGCTTGGGAGGCAACACAAGGCAGTTGTCTTCTTTATCATAATTTCTTTATTTTACCTTGTGTTTAGCCTGAAAGAAACAACTTGGTTTAATCACAAACACTAGGTCAGACACTAATGTACAGATAGTACAGATATGTGATGTGGGTTTAAACAGAAAGTTGCAACTGTAATTTGACATCTGTCATAACCAGACATAAACCATATCCAGTGCTTGGCTGCCGGGTAGCTTTAGAAACACCAGTTCGGGAATAACAAAATCTTAACTACCATTTATGTAATTTACAGACTGTATTTGATCTTCAAGAGATCCAGCCCGCTGGGTTTGCGTATATCTACTCCTTCATCTTGATCAAAGTCCATATCTTAAGTTCCATCAACCTTCAACTTGGTCTTTGAGCCCAGAGCTTGGACCAGAAGCTGGTTGTTCTATTGGAATTAGAGCAATACATGCCTGAAGTGCTCCAATTTTTCTCAGATTTAAGTCAGAGTGATAAAAACGTGTTTGGTCTTGACCAGTCTGGCCTCACAGAAAAATTCCCATTTGGCTTCTGTTGCCACAGCCACAGGTTATCTCGTAGTCTTATTTTATGACCCTAATCCAGGCAGTGGCTTCATGCCAAAACCTCTGGTTTCTGTAACTAAGCAAGTTTCCTCTTAGTTAAGCTGGGACCTCACCTGACCTGCCATTTTCCCTCTCTGTCCCCCAGGATGGAGGGAATGTTCCAGGGATTCACTGATTAAATAACACAGTTGGTTTTTTTTTTTTTCTGGCCTGGCTAAATTTTTGCCTGGACAACCTTTTATAAAAGAGTAAGAAAACTTGATTCTTGCTGTAGCGCCTAAGAGGCCCATTATACAATTCACTTGGGATAAGGGGGAATCCAGGGTTAATCACACTTTTAAAAGTATGAAATTTAGCATAGTAAATAGGTCCCTGAAGCTTTTTAGACTAGATGTGGTTTGCATACAACTTCTTCTTATATAATTATAGTATTTTAAGTCTATCATAACAATTTTTCCAAAACATTTTAGAAGAGGAAGAATAAGCATAAATTCTGCTACCACTTGCACAAACTCTCCTAATTCTCATGAGCCCTTTTTTTAAATATTCCTGTGTGGTGCTCTTATTTTGAAAGCGGTCCCATAAAATCTGCGCAATCCACTTCCACCAGACTAGAATATTTTGCTACAGGTAAACAAAGTTCGAAAAACCACAGTGTGCTTAAAAACAGTTGATGCACAGAAACCACAACAGAATATTATCGTTACAAAGGTTTTATTCTGTGCCTTTGTAAATGTCAAGAAATGTTGCAGGAGTAAGTGAATTTTGCAACCACTTTGCAGTTTTTCTCACAATTTGCTACTTCCCTTTCAAAACAAGTTTGTTTGCAGCTCACAATTAGCACTTTTCCTCTTCATTAAAATCATTTCCCAGATGCTTCTCAAACTTAAGTATGTTATCATGTTCCACTCTCCTTGGGAAAGAATAAAAACTCTTTTTTGCCTCTGGCATCTTTCAATGTTTGTCATATGCATGTTAGGACACAATGGTGACTGAAAGATAGAGTTTGGAGTGTTGCTGCTTGTCCAAGAAGATTGGTTTATGTCACATGGAGTCTTCTCCCACTATTGCGACCCCTGTGACCAAGCCAAAAGAAACTCTGAAAACTAAAGTTTCTCTTTTTCTTTGACCATGCACCTGACTGAAAAAGGCAGATATCTATAAAAACATAATTTCAGGTAGCCCTGGAGGTTGGAAAAAGAAAGAAAGTAACATGCTTGAGGCAACCATGGTAGAAAAGCCTTTCTTTTTATATATTGTCCTTTAGGGACCAGATAGCGTGCAGATATAACCTGGTCTGCAGCCCATCCCTCACTGGTCACTTTTGTTGGAGCATCTTTGACACATATGCAAGTCCATGTCAATATGCAGGACTAATGTTCCAACACCAAAACTATGAATATGCTCCCCACCGGCTCAACAAGTACATGACAAGACACTGCTGGGTAGGCAGTCACCGGTCAACTGGAGATGCATTGCCTACACTCTGCTAGGTTTTGTCATCAAAGTTCACCTGCACACCCACAAAGGAGCACAAAGAGACAATAGCTGGGCTGGGGAGGTCCAAACACACCCTGACCCTGCTCATCCCAAGCCCGTCACAGGATTATCTCCACGAACTCAGAGGAGCACAGAGGCACAAGGGCAGACAGGAATCCAAATTAAGGACCTGCAGAAAGAGATGTCCAGTCCAGGCCCTCCTGGGTTGTCTCAGAAAAGCCTCAGTCCCAGAATCCACTTGTGAAACACATCAAAATGAGTCAACGATGGAGAAGCACCTTTTGGACTGAGTGGGTTCACTGCCTAGATCTGTGGGATACATTACGAGATGCAGGGGAAGAGAATTGCAGGATTGCACAGAGCTTCTTTTGGGATCTTTAGAGGAGGGATCTAGGTGATTTAGGGAGGAACAAGTGTGGGAAAATAGAGGCATAAGGGAATAAAAAGATCTGGTGTAAACATTTTGTCTATCTGTCCATGCCCTAGGCCTGATGAGTACAGCCTGTCTTATCTATTAAATTCCTCTCTAACTCTTTCCCACATGTTATAACATGGGATATATATGTAGATCTTACTAACAGACCTCCGTCTTGCTCCACCGGAGAGGGGAGCAGGTTGATGCCATTGATGCTGTTTGGTTTTCTGCGAGTGCTCTATGTGTCTGTGCTCTGTGTGGCCAGCCATGCGCGTGTGTGTGTGTGTATGTATATACGTGGTGTATACGTGTGCTCTGTGTGCATCTGCCAGTGGGATTACATTTGCAGCCGCACTATTGGTTGGTCCTGGGGGCACTGCAGCAGCCTCGCCTCTCTCAAGCTGCCCTATCCAGCACAGGATACACTGACACCCACTGGTCCTTGGAATGGGTTCTTAAGATCATAGAATGTTTTGGACTGGAAGGAACTTTAAAGATCTTTTAGTTCTACCCCTCTGCCCTGGGCAGGGACACCTCCCACTAGACCAGTTTGCTCCAAGCCCCAACCAACCTGGCCTTGAACCTCCAGGGATGGGGCAGCCACAGCTTCCCTGGGCAACCCCAGCCAGGGGCTCACCACCCTCACAGTAAAGAATTTCTTCCTAACATCTAACGTAAATCACCCCTCTTCCAGTTTGAAGCCATCACCCCTCTTTTACTTCAGTGAGTAGTTATCTTCCAAATCCTATCAAGTGGCATACCATTTCATGTTTTTCAGAACCCTTTGAATTGCTATTACGTATTTTTAAAAAATAATTCCTCTTTTTGCTTTCACTTTTCTTGTCTTGCATGACTTTGACTGCTGTGCGCTTGCCCAGCTCATTATCACTTTTGTTCATTAGAGCCGAGCCAAGGTCATACAGTTGTGCTTCACAAAGCACAAAGTTGCAGACAGCTGAACCCTTGAGCTGTGAGTTGCATATCCAGATTTTGTCTACGACAGTTTTCACTATTTATTTTTTTAGATTTTACTCCATACTGTTTCAGACAAAGATGCGTTTATGCAATTTTTTCAGCTCTGATAGCTTATTCTTCTAAAAGATTACCTGTACCCACTTATTTGACCTTCAAGTTCCACCATGTCTCTAATATGATCATTTTTAGATATTAGAGACAATACAGAGGTAAAATATTTTCATTATAGATAATGTAAAAAACCTTCACTTTTCATGTGACAATTAGGGCTGCACAAGTGTTGAAATATATGTTGGAGGATGCGTATATTTGCTATTTAAACCCAGAGAGAGTAAAAAAAGAGGTAAAACCGCATGTTAAAAAAACACCAAAACCCAAAACATCGTTCTTCTACAGAGACAACTCGGAAAGCAGCACACACAGTTTGAGCATTAGTGATTAGATAGCACTTTCAAGCCTATTTGTTTTGAAAAATCTGGCCTTCCTACACAGTACCCTTCAGGATGCAATGTAAATTGAACTGCGGGGCACTCTATAGCAAATCTACAGTCATTATCTCTTCGTTGATTCTGTCTTGTGTCTCATAACTTTTCAGAGGTACATGTGAAGCTCCTCTCATAAAAGCTATTACTTTGTCTCCATGATACCTGTTGATATGAGATGATGAAATAAAGATGATTACTCATCCCAGCAGGCACCTGCTTTCACCTTGTTGTGTGTAGTTTATCACAAACATTGCTGTGTGGTATTTCAAGTTGAAAATTAGGCAGATGCAAGAACATAACATATGCCACTGGGCCATTTTATATCTTCTAGCAGTACACACGAGAAGTTTATAATGCCATGAAAGCAACATTATACAGATGATACAGCAAATTTAAACAAAGCCCACCGCCAAATCTGCATGAAAATGGGACCTAACTACTTAGTTTCTCACTTTAAGAACAGAAATTTTGCAGATAGCATAATGAAAAATTCTGTAGAACAGAAAATAGACAAAGCTTAAATATATATTTTGAAATAAATCAGAAAAGTTAAGATACCTTTATCAATGTTAATGCACACTTACAGTTTATATTATTTTCCAAATATACTTTTCCATAAATTGAGGGGAAATAAACAATTTTGGGTGAAAAATGCTAACACCTTCAAACTAAGATTCCTTCAGGTTTTTTGTATGTGCAAAGCACAATTAGTTATAATGGTATAAAAATCTATAAATATTGCAAATGTGGCTTTAAATACTAATATAAAATAAAAAATCAATTATTGTCTCCAAAGTTGTGTAGAAACATATGTCCTAAGAATATCATCTGTCCATCAAAATCAGATGAATCACAAAGCTTTCTTTTTTGCTAGATTTTTCTGATGATAGTTTCCTAAAGCAATGATAACTTCCTCCCCTGACTTCTAAGGTTTGACATTGCTCTTTAGAACAACTAAGCAGACTCAACAGAGGAAACAAAGGCAAAAGGATGGGCAAAGTAAAAGCCTCTTAACTTCTATGCTTCATTTTGAAACATAACCCTATTTTACAAGACCACTCTACTCCTGAACTCTGAGCCCATAAGGGAAATTCTTGGTTTTGTCCTTCTTGACACTGAGCTACTGCTTATTTCAGTGCAAGTGTGATTAAGTGTCGTCCCTATCAAAGTCTATGTTTATTATGAGTTTGGGTCAGGCTCCAATCACATATACATGAAGCGCCTCACATATGAAGTTTTCTAATCTTGAACTCTGCTTTATATTACAAATATAAGAAAGAATTGGAAGAGTTACATTTTGGGGTTTATTTAATATTTTGAGAAAGGGAAGTCGTCGGTAGAAACTGCTTTTGAGTTTGAGGTAGAAACCGCGTTTGAGTTGTATGAGAATAAAAACTGGTCATATTTAAACTGAGCCAATTATTTCAAAAAGTTGATTTTGATATTTCAGCTTGAAGAAAATATTTTAATCATTGTGGTTTACATTTTTATAAAAGTCACTGATTCCACACAGGCAGACGTAATCCCCTTAAATACTGTTATTTTTTGGGATTGCATTTTTCAACATAAAGATATGTTTTTATCAGATTTGTTATGATGAAACTGTAAGTCTGAGGTATGTCATTTTAAAAAATGTCTGTTCTCTAACGTTGGCCTGGAAATAATATGAATATTAATTTTTAAAAGAGACTTGAGATTACTTTATCTAAAATAATTTTCAATTATGATCTGTCCTTCATGGCAATTTCTAGTATCCTTTTTACAACTGAGGTAAATCCTTTACTTCCTGTTCTAATATGTAAATTATTTTTCAACTAATCTAGAAAACTATTTTGTAGCTTTAAAAGAAAAAAATCAATATAAAAAACTGGGCCCCATAACAGGATTTGCTTAAAAGACAAGCAAGCAAATAACTCAAAGGTAATAGATTTTCTTTGTGATAGAATAAATTATGACACGTGGTTTATGTGTAGGAAGAGAGAATTTATATTTGATCATTTTCCTATTTTGCTAGAAGTGGCAACACAATGGAACTAAGCTAGTGTGAAAGAATTAGAAAGTGCAGCTCTCAGTGAAGAAAAGTCAAATTGAATTATTTCCGCTAGCTTTAATAGAAACTACGTCAGGGTGCAAAAGACAGGTTTTAATGCCATTCTACAAGCAAGTAGGGAAGGAGGAGACATATCCTAAAAGTATTTGTGTCTCACACATCGATTTCACTTTTTCTAAAATAATGCTGAGCAGAAAGGTGCCTTTCTACATCTGTAGGTAACTGAATTCTCTAAAAAATAGGCCATTGTTATCTGACGTCTGAAACAACAGAACAGGTGAAAATGCATTGAGATATTTAGGTGTTCGTATGAATATCTAGAAGTGTTATTGATTACGTAAACAGAGGAAATAGTTTTAATATAAAATTTTCATCCTGACTTTATTTTAATTAATATATTCAGAAGTGGAAGGATATGACTGAAAAATATTATAATAAGCCCTTGAGATTCCCTTCATCAATTGTATTTTCCAACCAGAAGAACATCTGACTAATCACAAACCATATTTACATTCATTGTAAGGTATCTACATAAAGTGTCCTGAAAAAAATTCACAAGCATTCGCTAAAGTGTGACAAAAATGAAACATAGATTTGAATTAACTTAAAAATGCTAAATGCTCCTTGCATCCCTGATTAGCAAAATACAGTTGTTACACTTTAAGCTTGTCCCCTTGGTCTATAATTCTAACTGGTTCGTATGGATTGCATGAATAAAAACTGTGCACTTCTTTAAAACTGCAATCTAAGCAATTTAGGACTATACACCTTATTGACTTTCAATGACACCCTTCTTCCTAGATCAATCATGTACATGTAAAAGTCTCATCCCAAATCCTGAGATTGAGTTTAAGCTGTACATGGAGGTCTACAAGTAGCTTGTCTTCAAATTAACTTGAAAACTTCTGAAGCACGCATTAAGATAGGGTAATTTTATCAAACCCAATGTCATCTTGTGCAGACTGAACTCCACTTCTCCACAGCCTCTTTGCATAGACGTTGGAGAGAGAGAGGTCATTTTCAAAGGGAAATTCATACTGTCCTAAAAGAAGTTTCCGAAACAGTAAGAACAAATCCAATTTGTATTTACTTCTAATAGATTCCACAAAAAGTAGTACTTTATCATGTGAAAGGCACCGTGGGCTCCGGGTCTGGTGTAATTCCAGCTGGAGCACTAGCCCTGTTTACAGCATGGCATTGTGTTGTATATTGTACCCTTATGCCTGTTCCCATTTTCAACTGATTAAAGAGAGGCTTGATAGATACTTAAAACAATAAACACTGGATAACTACCTCTTTTACCCCAATTCATGCTGTGGGAAACGCTACCCTCTTAACAATCAACATTTTCAGCAATTTATTTGTTTACTGCAACATTTTTGTTTAAAGGTAGACTCTCCAATAATCCTATGCTCATCATTTACTTACTTTAATTATTGGTTTTGCTTGAAGAGTATACTTGCCAGATTTTTCCCCAGGTATTTATATTCCCAACTGTTTTCCTAAGTGGGCTTACAAAGCATAAAAAGTTATCAAAGAGAAGAAATAACCACACACCTTGGCTGAATCCCTAGCAAAATTCAAGTTACAGCATAAGGGTAGAATAGTAGGATGGAATGGGAGCTAATACTCACGTCTTAGTAGATGTCATTAGTTACCTGCGTTTAATGACAACATGAATGGAACAATACTTCTCTGCTTGTAGGAAGGAAAAAAAAAGAAGGCATAAAGAATGAAGAGAGAATAAAGCTAAAATCTTCTATAAATATTTGCATTACCTTCTGCCTTCTTTTTTCACACCTTATACTTCCTTATTCCACGAACAATTGCATCAGCATTATTAAGTTTAAGGTAAGTCAGTGAAAGTAAAAGGTGACAGACTTAGTCATTAACAAAAATATAGAAAAGACATCATGAAAGTAAAAACTCGTTAACCATTATATACAACTGCAATAGAAATCTTCGATTCCAGGTAAAGCGCAGGGAGAAATAGTGATGATCTTATACATCACCCTGTGTTAGCAAAAGTTGACTTTTTAGTTGCAACTGGAGAGTATATTGTGGAATGTTTTTAACAAAAGAACTAACTGACAATAGTTGCTTTGTGTGTTTGGTAAGCAAGAACACTGTGTGAATGTTTTAGTAATATTGCCAGAATAATCACAAAGCACATATGGCTTGTCCCCAAGACTAGCACACAAGACAATAATGTAGAAGGGTAGTTAATAGGTGGAAGATTGTGAATTATGTCTTATACTTGTCTTGAGGAATTATTTTAGTTCTTATCCAGTGGAAATGAAAAATATAAAAATGAGAAGAGAAATAAAAAGAAGAAAAATATAACTGGGCAAAAAAAATTATACTGAAGTCAAGGAGGGTATGCCTATTTACATCAGCCTATGATCCACCCAGAAATTCTTACTGTTGAAAAGCCAAAGCTGCTTTAGGGAGCAGGGTATCTGAAGCAAGCTTTTGTTTAAAGAAGATAAGGTACAACCCATTTAACTCCCCCTCCTTTTCAGTCTCACTCTCCACATCAAATCTACATATTCTTTACCTGGAAATAACATGTCACATTTGACAAAAAGTAGAAAATACTTGAAAAAGCAGTAACCTTTATTTTAGAGACTACTTTTATGTGCATTCACGTATGTTCTGTGTTCCCAGATGGTTCAACTCAGATACCTTAAACATCAGAGTTATCGTGAGGAAAACAGAGCCGCAACGGATACTGAGAAAAGTTCGGTGGTTTTAATTCAGAGAAGTGTCCCAACATTTAAGTGCTGTTCTTTGACCTACACATCGAGGCCCTGTTTTCACAATGTGCACAAGCATATTTTTAAATCAGCCTTTATTCAAAAGGCACTTCACAGAGTCTGTACTATTGTAATGGCTTGTTCTCATGTCACACTTGAGCCCTAATCCCTGACTGTCCAAAGTAGCTATATGTCTGCATGCACATCGGTATGCATAAGGTGCCTCTTTCTGAGGAAACTTGAGCTTAGTGCAGGAGAAAAAAACCTGAAAACTAACTTGCTTTTCATTTCCTACCCTCTCATACATGTGTGCAGTACACACATGAGTAAGCCAGGGCTGGATAAAATTGGCTCGTCCTTAGCGCGGCAGGCTTGGCACCCTTCCATATCTCCATACCACACCCTTATTTGCCCTCAAAGTCATGCTGCAAAACAAAGCAGTCTGTGTAGTGCCCTCTAATTTTTCAGAAATGCTTATGCCACCATGTCAACGTGGAGCTACTTTGAATTATGTGTCTCTTTCCCTTGCTGGCTTGTGAAATGAGTCTGTGGGCTCGTTTTTCTTAAATGATTCTGTTCCTAATTTAGCCTAATGCTTTATTTTGGAGTCCTCTGAAGCAACAGCATCTAGTTGAACTTGTGTACTTTTTTACATCCAGAAGCTTTTCTGGAAACCTTAATGTCAGAGCTCTCCCCAGCCAGCCAGTCTCCCAAGGAAAAGGGTTCAGTCCTAGTCAAGGGTTCAAAGCGGGCAAAGTGCAAGTGGAACATAAAAGGCATCACAGAAATGTGACAAGAGACCTTGTGACTGTCGCCATAAAATTATTTTTCAGTGATCAAGGTAGGTAAATCAAAAATCCAGGTTCTTCATGATCGCACCCACTGGCACATTGCTCTTGCTAGCTCAGGGGCTGCAGGACACGGGCGCTCCTTCATGAGGGGGAGAGAGGTGAAAGTGTTTCCTCTGAGAAGGTCCTCCCATATTGTGTACAAGCAGGTAAGAAAGTGCTCTGGATAAAGAAATCCCCAAGGATTTTGCCATGTGTTTAACCTCTCCGTGATAACAAATCTGATATTGGACTTCAGATATAAGATGGTTAAGGAGATAAGCTTTTCTTGTATGAATCTGATCCATTATCAGCACTCTGAGAGAGGAAAAACAACCCTGTAAAGAACCTACTGATCTTTTCTGGAATCCTAAGAATAGAAGAGAGAATTGGAACGAATCCTGTATAAAATAAAGCAAACCCACAAAGATTATTGTACTTCCCTTCTCTTTACATCTCTTTGGATCTCTTTGCATCTTAGCAAGCTGTTCAACACAGTACTTTCGTGCAAGCCACAAGTACCATTACATATGATTCTTGCCAGCTTTCCCCTCAGGGAACTCTGATGACTACGGTTGAAGGATCATATCTGTCCTTTTCTATCACTTGTCCAAGTACCTGGGAATTAAAACCTAAAATTCCTTGGAGCACTGCCTGCTGTTGATCTGAGCTCGTCCCTTTCAAAGTGCTCCTAAGTCTTGCTACTGCCTTGCAGGTGCAAGAGATGTGACAACTTGGGTTCATACCAATTATTTCACACCTTTCTGCTTTTTCTGAAGGTGGTGTATGATCACCATGCGATGCATAGTGACAGCCACGTCACTTTTCAGAACTTGTAGTCACTTCTCAGAATACTTTAAATCCTTGGGATAGCTCTCAGTGTGAGCCACCAGTGTAGGAAGAGATCTAACAAATAAAGCTACAACTCAAATTTATAAAATTAAGCACTTTGACTGAGCACTATAACACTGCTGGGCAAAGTATTAATGCTGCACTGTGATGCTTTGGAAGTACGACTTAAAGAAATGCTCTAAAATAAAACCAATATACAAACACATTGTGTTTGCCGATATTAAAAGTACTTTCCAGAAAAAAAAAAAAAAAAAAGAACTATTAGCTTATTCTGTAGAAGTGAGAAAAAACACTCATGCAACTTTAAGTAGAAAATTAACTAACAATAGCTAATCACAGACCATTACAAAACTACCAAAGGAGCTCATCTGCACAATTACATTTTTGAAAACCTCATGCTGAGAAGCAAACTCAAAGGACTATCATAATTTGTGATAATATCCCAAGCAAAGCCAATATTGACAACTTCAGGAAAAGGAGACAAAAAAGATCACACCACACTGAGATCACCTGGTGATCCAACAAGAGAAACACAAATGGGCTGGGGCATGAAAGATAGTAAATTGATCCCTCCTTCAGCTGGGTTTGCTCACATTTCAAGAAGTATCAATACCTTGTCACGATTCATCTCACAGATGAGCTTTTAGGGAAGTTTTCTAAAAAATTAAACAGTGATCTTACTTTCAAAGGACTAAACTGACACAGTGAGATGGACAAAATCTTTTTGTTTAGATAGAGAGAAGTTGAGATGACCTAGGGAAAGTATTTACTACCTAGCAACAAACAATAAACTGAAAATAGGAGAAAATGAGATGTACCAAAATTTTATGACCTGTCACAGAAGATCATATAACTTGAGATGCCTGTGTAACAGACAGACAGGCACAAATCTGATTATTTCCATAAGATTGAGATCTGGTTGGAAAATTGAGCTCTGCAAGATCTTCGAGGTAGAATTCTGATCAGAGAATCACAGAATCACCCAGGTTGGAAGGGACCTTTAAGATCATCGAGTCCAACCATCAACCCAACACTGCCAGATCCACCACCAACCCACGTCCCTCAGCACCACATCTGCCCAGTTGGTAAATACCTCCAGGGATGGTGACTCCACCATTTCCCTGGGCAGCCTGTTCTAATGCTTGACTACCCATTTTGGTGGAAAAATTTTTCCTAATAACCTCTAAACCTCCCGTGTCTCAACTTGTGTCCATTTCCTCTTGTCCTATCTCTTGTTACTTGGGAGAAGAAGGTCAAGCCAGACAATAAGCAGTATAATGTAATTTGCCCTACTTTGAGCAGAAGGCGGCTTCTTTCAGGTACTGACCAAGCTAAGAAGCAAAGCATACTCAAATAATTTGATTTTTTTAATGGAATAAAAGTATAATGAATGAGTCGGTAAAATAATTCTCATGCTACTGTATTATACAAGACCACAGGAAAAGTAAAAGGTATTTTGACATTTTATGGAGTCCACCTGCTAAAGAATATTCCAAGACTCTGGAGGGGAAAAACCAAACCAAACCAAAAAGACCACACAAACAAAAAAATCCAAACAAAAAACTAAGCACTACTTCTCCACCAAATTAAACAAAAAACAAAAAACAACAACAAAAACCCACAAAACTTTCCATAAAAGAAATATAAATTAAAAGAAGACTAGAATAATAACCTGACATAAAGCATTTTTTCATGAAAGACTACCTGAAGTCCATGCAGAACTGGATCCATGTTTCCAAAACTGTGAGAAGTGAGATGTCCTAGGACAGAAGGAAAAAGAGAGAGACGGGAGAAAGAGGGGGTAGAAAAAGAATGAACAAACCTCCACTATTTAAGTGTAGGAGACAGGACATTATTTTGTGTTAACATGTGGTAATCAGCTTAATTACCATTATTTTCCAGCATTAAGATTATTTAAAGATAGGGAAGTAAAGGAAAAATAGGCAAAGGGATGCACATACTTCAATTAACTTGAAGTATGCACTACAGGAACAACAATGTCTAGCACACAGTGTATATCCCGTTAATAACTTTCCTTTTATCAGCAAAACCTCTCAGTGCTTCTGTTACATAAGACAAAGGAATGCAAATACACAAAAAGTCAGAATTTTCAGAGATAGTATGAAAAATTAAAATAAATAAAGATTCACTCAGTCTCCAAACACTCAGCTTGAAAAGAAAACCTCAAGCCTATTTTTTTTAAGTCAAGCCACAGATTTGGTATTCAATAATACTGATTTATGTGTCCTGTTTGATGACTAGCACAAACTCTTTCCCACAAGTCGTTACACTGCGGGAGGGGCATACTGTTCTCTCTATATTAAGCAAGAAAATATTTACAAAACAATAATCAAATCAATATATATCACAGCCTCAAGATCACTTGCACTTCAGACTGGTTTGAAAAACTGGTGCTCTAGGCATCAAAGCCCTCATCTGATAAATCACGTCTAGACTGCCAAGTAACTAGTAAACCATTTGTATAACAAAGGTGAATAATGACCCGTACGGAGTTTATAAAAATGTTCTTAGGAATGTCCTTAAATAAAAGTCATGGCACACATAAACGAAGTGCATACAAAATAACTCTGGGAGCACAGTCCTGAATGGTGGCCATAGATGATATACTGATGGTGGCGAAAATAAACATGCAATATTAGAGAAAAAGCCTGATGAGAGACTGCTTTTTCTGTTTGCCTTGATACTGTGGGAAACATATACCTGCTGTTTCTCTTTAAATTGACTTCAGCTCAAGACTGTACCTGCAATGAAATGTCATGTCGCGTCTTTGTTTACATATACAATAGCCAGAATAGTAAGTCCTTTCGATCGGAATGTCTATCCCTCTTAACAGTATAGAGAAATACAAGCAGAATGTGTATTTTCTGTGAATCCAAAGGTTCAGTTCTGCCGTTGCTTATGTCAGTGTTAGTCTTAAAATTTCTGCTGCCTTGAGCAGAGCTGATTGGTATAATGCTGCTGAAATAAAGAACAGAAAAAAAATTGTATCCAAAAGGAAAACACTTTAGAGAAGATAATAGAAGGAAGAATTCAAAAGAATTAATCAGTCAAGTACCCTAGACTGCAAAAAGAGATGGAAATTGAAAACAAGCATATCTGTAGCATTGCCATATTTGTATTGGTTTCCCATTTTTCTCGATTTATAATTTATAATCCTGTGAATTACTTATTCATTCCTACTTGAATCACAAAAAGGTGTTGTGTGAACCTGCCAGCTGATATTTATTAAGTATATTGAAAAGGTATGGAGTATCACATTTGGACACATTTAAAGGCATGCTTTAAAAATGCCAGGCTGAAAATGATTTTAGGACAACGTACTTTAAGAATAACTTCTGTCTTGGGTAATGGAATGGGAGTTGACCAGAGAGAGAGTGACCTAGAGAAACATTAAATAGGGAAAGGAAAAAAAAAAAAGAAGGCTAATTCATCAACCTGACACTCAAAAGCCTTTACCAGGCTGAAATAATGAGTGCAAATAGTGGATATACTTCGTATCTGAAGGGGTGGGAGAATGAGGAGAAGAATACCAAAGATAAGAAATTCCATGTATCATTGTATTTATTTTCTTGAGGTTCACTTTCATGCTAGGCCACAAACAGTTCACTAAATCAAAGTTATAAAAAATGTAGGCCCAAATGTCAAAACAAAAGTAAGCTGGTATATGTTGCACATGCAGCTGATACCCAATAAGCTATGTGTCAGCAGTCAACTTTGTTTGCCATTCCTGTTTGGTAGAATATAAATCACCATTTTACTTCCTTCCCGTCATAAAACATTCCTTCTTAAGTTTCAAAAAGGTAGTTTTCATTGTGAAAGGCAGCATGTGTGTTCTTATTCCTCAGAGTAGGCTCAGGTTTCTAACTTTTATCTTCTTGGTGACTACTGCATTTCTGCAATCCTGTTCTCTGTAACAGCACAAAGAACAGACCATTTCTTGGAAGATCAAAGAAAGAAACACGTGGATCCTGGTAGCATCATGTGTTATGTCTCACTCAAAAATTGCATTTTTTCTTTGGTTGCACATGTAGCTTTTTCCTTTATTTCTCTTCCGCGTCAGGTGATAATATTTTCTGAGCAACCATATTATTCCACCCACCTAAGGAAGACATATTAGTTTTTGAACTTATCTTACAATAGTGGCACTAAGATATACCCGGATATTTTTTATGTATCAGAAAATATGTCCAGTTTTCATTTCAATTTCAATACTCACTTTGATTCTATTCTATTTTGAAGCACCTAAACCACACCCATCACAGTGACTGTATAAAATGGAAAGGGAACAATATTCTTTACTGTCTGATTATAGCTGAAGCTATACCCACTCTTTCATTGTTCTCTGAGTTACAGGTAGCAGTAGGTCTGATTCTGCCATAAAATAAGAGAGCACAGTGGATTTCAACGTATGTAGTGAGAAAACCAAGCCACAACTAAAAGCTGGATGCAGTGCCTGTATAAACCATATGTTTCAACACCGCTTTCAAACGACCCTCATTTTCCTTTCCCTCCACCTTGCTTACAATAAAACCAGGTTAAAAAAAATAAAATTGCAGAAGACTCATATCACAGGGTTAGAATCTCCATTATATGACTCCTGCAGAAAGAAACATGAAAGGTGACAGAAATCTGGTGAACTTTTCACCTCCAGCATAGGCAAGGCCATATTAACCTCCCTATCTAGAAGCAAGAATGGTAAATTTCATCCTCTCCTGCTATATCACTCAAAAAGTCTTTGTGACATCTTCGTTTGAAAAATTCTAATTGCTGTAGTACAGATGTGTAATGTATTCTGTGAGAAAAACTTTTCGATATTTCTAGCTTGTATGCTGATAGGTGTTACCTTCTAACCCTTTTACAATTTGGGAAAAAGATTTTGCCTTGTGTGAAAAAATTAGCAGATTGTTCATACAGCTCACTTCACAAGGACAAGCAACTAGAGGTGACTGAAGTTTTTTTAAAATGTATGAAAATAATATACCATTTCATATATGTGCTTCACAGTCAAAAACCATCTTTTCTTCCCCTCCTCAGGCTTGTTGAAGGATAACTCTCACTATTTTTTTTAATTGGTGGTTATTCGTTTTGTTCTGTAATCTAAAATGGAAATAATATAGTCTAATAAAATATTGTTACATTTGTGCATCTGGAGAGTTGCCAAAGGTGTGTATCTTCCTTTGAGAAGGATTGTTGCTATTAGGAGAAATCACTAATTTATATCAAGTTTATTGATGGCAAAAATATACAGTGGGGTCATTTATTCTGTTTAGTAGAAGCAAAAAGATCTGTAGGTTTCCTTCACAACATGCCAAAAATATTACTTCATCTCGGTTTCCTAAAAGTCCCATTTCGATGCCTCCTCTCAGGGTTTGATCATGATTCCTTCCCTAGACCTTCTGCTTTCACCTCCCACCATGTGTCCTTCTCAACAGGCATATCCTTCTAGTTACTACTGACCTGTCATACGCCCAAACTCTGAGCTGGTTCCTTCTCTGTTCTACCTAATATTTACACTGTGCCTGAAACACAGCACCTGGAAGACCTGATGGCATTAATGAAGACTGTGACTGATTTTGGATCAAAGATTTTCTTGGTAGCAGCCATCGTCAGCTCTCAATGTATTCCACAATAAGCCACCTTTTTATAGCAAAGATTTCCAAATAAGCCTCCTAATCTGTGTGTAAGATTTACAAAGCTGCTGCCTTTTGATGTTTAAAATACATTTTGCACGATGGACATATCTTGTTGCCCATATGGCTTTAATTTCTGAGATACTTGGATTTCTTTCACACGTTCATTTCATCAAATCTCTGTGAGGTAGTAAGGTATAATTATGCTTATTTCAGAGATGGGGAAATGAAAAAGGGAAACTTAAAGTCTAGGAAGCATCTTCTAATTCAGGTATCTGAAATTGTTTTGGGAAGCTAGATGTGTATCAATGAATCGTCTCAACAAATTTCCTGCAACACCTGGCATCTCTGTTTAGCAGGTACGTTAAATATCTGGGATGGATGCCTCTCATGCAAGTCATTTTAAAATCTTGGATGTCTGACCCACCACCCATCCAGTTGTCTGTCTCACCACGTATCTCTCCATCTCCCCCTCTCCCCTATTTCCCTCTCTCTCACAGAAACACACACACAGAGAATTATTCCTCTTAGGCACAAATGCCTACTTTCCATTGGATCAGTTTACAAGCTCACAAGTTTCACAGCTAAGATTCCAAAAGTTTTTTGTAACCTTTCTTTTCTTGTTAACTTGTAAACCCTCAACGAGGTACTTTTGGAAGAAGCACCATTCTATACTAGGATTTGCTAGAGGTGCTAGGTGCTCATTATCTTATATCTTCCGTTTAAATTGCTGAATGTATCAAAGAAGTAGCACAGATTTCTCCCCTTTCCCCCGCATCCGCTTCATCCTGCCCATATCTAAGCACTGCGATTCTTCTACGAGTGCTTTGCTATATGTAACTTTACATAGCACTAGTCTTGTAGCAAAAGTTTCTGTCATTATTCAGAAAGCAGAAGAAACTTTAAGTCCCTTTGATGCATTACAGCTCACATCACATCATATCACTTTGAGCCACAGAAAGCCGCACGTTGACAGAATCAGACATAACAAGACACAAAGCATCAAATCTCTTTAGTCTTATACTCAAGGTGCAAAGACAAATGCTATCACAGAGGCTTGTAAGGCTGCTTTATAAAACTCATCACCAGAAAGCAGTGCATCTTGCAGCAGCGCTACACTTTAAGAGCTTCAGTAGAGCACTAATATGTTGTTTGATAGCATAATGGCAGTACAAACTTACCGACGCAGTGGAACGAAGTGTTGCTAAACATAAAAAGGCAATGCAGTAAATAAATCTAGTGGCACAAGTTTGCTGGAAGGAACAGTATCAGTGAAATACAGTATTTTACCAACACTTTACCTTCCTACTGATTTTCCTGTTTACACCTCTGTGAACTAGCATCCCATTTAGAGTACATGCTATTTTCACAGCACTCCCTAAGCTAGGCACATCCGAGAGCAGACCATCTGTTCACTTTTGAAAACCAGGTAAGTGTGTGATTCTTGTTTGCCCAAAGTTTCAGACTCCCTCCCAAGGACCTTTCAGTCCTGAAACCTGCCCCTCCCATTACCTACTAGTAAAACATGACGTTGCTGTACATGGATTAGTTTGCCTTAATGGAGCACTTTTAAGTCTTTGAAAGATGAAAGGCAACATTTATTAAATGTGTTTTTCAGTGGGGTACTCTAGGCAACTATTGTGCATGAGCTGCAATAGTACAATGAAAGAACAGGTTCTTTCAGGATGGCTTATGGTTTGCTTATTTGTAATAACATGCAGGGCAACAGTGATCAAGTTACAGAACAATCTGGTAAAATATTACTGTATTTTATAAAGCGATGATGAAATTACAAATTTAAGTACTGAGACTTATATATGTACTTTCTGTACACGGTCTTTAAGTTGCATCACCTGAAAGTATAGCTCAAAATGTTTATATACAAATGTTTATCTTATAAGAATGCAAATTTTATGTCATTTGATGAGTTCATTTGAGCAAAGAAAGCAAGCAACAATACTGAAGTATGAATGATGTTGGAGGGCTTCTCTTTTAAGAAAAAAATAATGAATCACATGAGAACATTTAAGAGCAGTTAGGAAGATGGTACAGTGATGACATATTTTTGAAATGAAGGAAGTAGCTTTCTAGTTTTGAGTCATCATTGTTTCATTTACCTGTATTTCCTCACCTAGTGAACAAACAGAAATCAAAAAAAAATTATCCAGCTTTAATTAGCAATCAACTAGTTGGCAAGTAACATTGAAATATAACTCTTTCAGATGTAAGAGCTCCCAGAAATAGAATATTAGCTTAATCGCTGTGTTGTTTGGCATAGTACGCAAAACTAAAGATCTGATTGGGAAAAAAAGGGGTCTTGATTTTCCAAGACCAAAAAATAATAGAGCCTTGCACTACATTCAACTGATGTAGTGAGAACCATACAGAATGGTTTTCTCTGTGTGTCTCAGGACAGGCAATTTCATGTTTTAACATTAAAAAGTCCATCCTCTGAGTTTTCTGTAAGCACCTATTGTACAAGTGCCAAAAGGCAAGGGTTTGTCTTTCACTGAAGTTTTAAAATTGGGCTTCTGTTCTTAAAATACAACAATGCAAGTTAAGAATAAACACTTCTACCTTTGTAGGGTACTGATTGAAAAGAGGACCTTTTAAATAGCTTTCAGCTAAAAGCAAGTGCAAAAATCGTATATTGATTCAAAAACCCACAACAGCAGTTGAAAACGAGAGTCTTAGAAAGATGTGGCACTTTTAAGAACTAAGCTTTATTCTTTGTCATCTTCTGCAATTGTACTTTTTTCAAGGCCCTTTCTGCATGAATAAAAAATCTCTCTTCAAAGCCATAATTCCTTGTGTATTTCCAGTGTCTTCTCATAAATAAAAACTGGAAAAAAATACCCCAGATGATTCTCAGTAGTCTTTTAGTTCCTGACACTTCGGGAAATAAAGACTATGGAAGCGCAGAGGCAGCAGCTGGGCATGAATACCTCTTGGTAGCCAAGTTAAAGGAATTCTGTTCGTGCAGCATTGTCCACTCAGAATAAGGATTACTGAAATAATGACATCTTTGCTCAAAAATAAGGGATTATGGAAGTATTTTTACTCAAGAATGGGATTAAGGAGACTCAAGAGAGGAAAAATAAACCTTTGCAGTAGCCCTGCAGTGTTATAATGATCTTGTGGTTTAAGCAGTCAGCATGAAGCCATCTCTCTGTAAACAAAAATGAAACCTGAACTGCAAAATTTGGATCCATATCCCAACGGCCCCTCAGAGGTACACAATGCAAGACAGGGACCTGTATTTTTGTCTATATGCTTTTGTCTGTGTCTACATGAATTAACTTAATTTTGGTGTCCTTTAAGATGTTGCATGAAGGAACTTGCTGTATAATATCAAAGATATAATATACTACAGCATAGTAGTTAAACGAAAGCATTTTATAGGAAAATTTTCAGAAACACTAAAGAAATTAAGGAACTTGAGTCCTCATTGAGGACTGATGGTAGAGATGCTTCTGAACTTTTCATGGTCTTAGGGGTTAAAGTTCAAATCTTTGAGATGTACTTGAAAGTTAATGGGCCAGTCCATGAACTGCTGATCCAGCGACCTATCTGCATGCAAACTCATAATTAGTAAAACACAGAATTCTGCTGGAGATGATGAGTTTCTGAAATCTTATAATGTCACTCTATAATGAATATGTCCTTTCCAAAACAACAAACACAGGGAGAGGTGAAATAAGGACTGCTTAATAAAGGAAAAAAATTGGAGAAAAAAAGCAGCTTCTCAGTTTTGCAGTAATTAAGAAAATGCCTTTCATTTGTTTCTACTAAGCCAAAACAACAAGGACAACAAAAACCCACCACAAGTCCCTGTGGAGTTTTAAAGTTCTAAAAGCCTGAAACAATGAACATTCTAAATGATATATCAAAATCTCAGAATCTTTCCAAGTTTTTTTTTCACTGGTTCGAGAGTTTTTCAATAGTTGAAATGCTCTATTTTAAGATTGAAGAGATTATAAGACCAACCAAATTGCCTTTTAATGATATATTTCTTAAACATTGAATTATGCTTTACTTTCCATAAATCTCAAGATTTGAACTTAAAAAGTGAGACATTCATTCTTAACTTAATTATTTGATAAGATTAGAAATAAATTATTAAGCTGAATCTCCAAGAAATCTCTATTTCTTCACATATTAAAAAAATCATTTTCCTGTGCTTGTGGAGGAAAGAAGTGGTAGGCTAACAGTCTACGGCACGTCTTCAGTAACAAGGAAAATCCATTTTAGATATCCTTCCTCATGTTTGAGGCATTTCTCCATAAATTCTGTTGGACTTGTTCTTTTCCACTCACTCTAGCTCCCACATGAAATCAGCTTTGTCTGACCAAGAAAAGGCATGGACAAGAGAAGGGCTAATTAGCGTTGTTCCTTCGGTTAGTACATAAATAATTAACGGTATTCGCTGGAGGTTGGTACCACACAGTCTTTTCCTCTTTCCCCATACTGCTTGCTGAGTAGTTCCAGTGCTAGCTCAGTCCTTGCTGCGTGGAGGACTTGGACAAACAGTAAACTCTGGCACCAACTATGAGCTCCACCGAGCTGTCCCGTTCCCTGCTTGCACAGCAAGGGTGAAGGGAATGTGTAGGAAGATGTACAAACCACAGCTCATGAAAATCAAACCAAAGTGAACAAACTTGAGCGCAAAGCACGGCAAACCTCACCAACAGCCATGCAAATATTTCTCGCCATCTGTTGGGAGCACACAGCTAGGTGAGCGTGTTCAAGAACCAGAGCAAACAGTTGGTCAAGAAAAGGAAGGGGTGTCTTGCTGGGGCTGGTTAAGAAAATAGTAAGTTTTCATACTAACCCCCTGCCAAATCACCAGCATTGATTACAGACTTTTTTAGATGAGCAGGTGAGATGGTCCTGTGGAGTGAGGCCAGGGGAGGCCACTAAGATGATTAGAGGGCTGGAGCACCTCTGCTATGAGGACAGGCTGAGGGAGTTGAAGTTGTTCAGAGAAGAGAAGGCTCTGGGGAGACTTTAGAGCCCCTGCTAGTATGTAAAGAGGCCTACAGGAAAGCTGGGAAGGGACTCTGGATCAGGGAGTGGAGCCATAGGACAAATGGTAACAGTTTTAAACTGAAAGATGGGAGATTTAGATTAGATATTGGGAAGAAATTCTTTACTCTGAGGGTGGTGAGCCCCTGACCCAGGTTGCCCCAAGAAACTGTAGCTGCCCCATCCCTGGAGGTGTTCAAGGCCTGGTTGCATGGGGCTTGGAGCACCCTGGTCTAGTGGGAGGTGTCCCTGCCCAGGGCAGGGGGGTTGGAACTATATGGTCTTTAAGGTTCTTTCCAACTTCTGTAATTCTGTGATACTGGGGTGTTCATTCAGCTCTGTGCTCATCACTGCAGATTCAGTTAAGGTGCCACCCTTTGATCCACTGAGAGCCAAAATCGCATCATCTCAAGAAGAGTGAGAGATTCAGAGGCGTAAGACATTCATAGAGAAGAGTTCATAATGGAGCTAAGTTTTACTAAGATATTATATTATTGACAGAAAGAAGTGAAGGTAAGGGTAGAAACGAGAGTAAAGAAGGACTGGAGAACATGAAATAAACTTCAAACAATATCTAAGTGTGTTCACCCCATATATTATATGTGAAAAAAATGGAAAAACACGTGTCTTTACGAATAGCATGGATCAATAGCTGTGCTGCTGAAATACAGCTATTTCTGTCCCCGGCAATGACTTTTCAGAAATAAGCTGGACTTTGTATTCCCAATTTATTAACATCACAAAAAAGTCAGGTGCTTGTTAAAGATTATAAAGTAACTGAGAGGGTTAGTTCTCTGTGCATTTCTTAGAATTATTATTTTTAGTTTTATTTGTCAACTTATAACTCTCAGAAGATCCCAAACTAACAAATCTTGTCATCTCTGTCGAAGGAGAGACATGCTGTTTAGATACAATCTGCCAATTCGAGGTGTACCTAACAATTTGTCAAGAGTCCCATTCAGAGAGCACTTGTGTGAGATTATTGCAAGAGAATTACAGAGGTGTGCAACGTATTGACACCACAGGCTTCATTCACAAGAGACCATTAAATGGTAATGTGTTTTGTTTATTGCTAACTTGAGTAGTAGCTGAAAGCTGAAAAGTTCTACTGTATCGTTGGAAACTTGTAAGTTCAGCTCCCTGTTCCTTGGATATTAATAAATCTTGCACAAAGAATTTAGATTATAATTCAAGGCTGGGTATGCTGTTCACAGGCAGGATGTGCCCCTGTGATCACATAGAAGGATGTGTTGCAGCTAAAGAAAAAAAAAAAGCTGTACAAACAGAAGAATTTAACTCCTAGAGAGCAGATGTTTGTGTGCCTGTCATCCCACCATCCCAGGAGGCAGTCGCAAAAGCCAAATAACATCTGTATGGATCACGAACGCAGCAGGATGTGGGTTTTTCATTGGATGGGCCTTTTCCTAGTCAGTGTGTCAATCAAGCCTGGGTACCTAGTGTTGAAGGACAGTCAGGGAACGGCATATCACCCCCTCACCTTCTCCTACTTTACCTTTTGACAGGTGGGGGGAAAAATCTCCTCTCTCAAGGAGTAGATCATGGGAAGAAATTTTTCACCATGAGGGTGGTGAGGCACTGGAACGGGTTGCCCAGAGAAGCTGTGGCTGCCCCATCCCTGGAGGTCCAAGGCCAGGTTGGATGGGGCTTGGAGCAACCTGGTCTAGTGGGAGGTGTCCCTGCCCAGGGCAGGGGGGTTGGACCTACGTGATCTTTAAGCTCCCTTCCAACCCAAACCATTCTATCATATGATAGTACTGCAAGTCTGACTGCTTCTCAAACACGTGCAGTTGCCTGGACTATGAGGGTCTATGTCATGTAAGAAATGAAGATAGTAAAAATGTTCTTAATTTTTCTACCTGTAGATCAGAATGGCTGAATGCCATCTCTTGTTTCTTTTTATAAATACTGTACTAGACAGCGAATGGATACCCGGTGGTTCCAAAAGCACTCAAACTGACCTTAGACAATTTTAAAAATATGTGAATACATTCATTGCGTCCTTTAATTTAAATATAAAATATTTCTTGCCAAACAGAATAATTTCAGCTAAATTATACAACTTCTGTTTACATTTTCTTTAACTAAAGAAACTAAGCATTTCATTTATTTTTTTTCCTTATATTTCCATCTCCTTTCCATCAATGACTCAAAATTAATGATTACGGGTAATTTATTAATTTCCTTTGTGAAGTCAGTTGTAAGTAAACTTGTGAATTTGTTAAGGTTCCATTAAAATTATTCCAAACTCTGGTTTGGACAAGATTTTTCAATAAAAGCCGTAAAGTATATGTGTGATTAAACTGTAACATGTTTAGAAGGGTCATAAACATTGCTATAACTCTTCAGATAAATTTTGATCTATAAATAGCTCAAGAAGTTAAATATAAATAATCTTTTAAAAAGCTTTCAGTAATTTTTTTTTAAAAACTTTTAAGAAGTAGAGGTTAGAAAACAAAAAACACATACCAAGTAAGAGATAGATATGCTAAAAATGAGCCCTTCACTCAAAACTTATTTTATAGTAGAGAGGAAGCAGTGCACATTCATCTGTTTTTTCCAAGGTTTTTCCTCTTTTCCTGGCTTGAAATTACTTGACTATTTTATCAGTTCACTTATGATTTTTTTACCTCCTGAAGCCTGATTGGTGTCTGATACAGCCAAAGATCTCTGGAAATTCTGGACAAATAACAACTGAGAACAGACATATCAAATCCATGATATGGATGCAGTTAAATCCACTATGCACATGGCAGAAAACCAACCCAGACATATCTTTTAAATCTGATGTATTCTGGGTGAGTCATATTTCTGGGCATTTGCAGTTCAATGGCAGAGAAGAAGCAGAGAAAGGAAAAATCAGGAAAGTATTGACTTTTATCTCACACAGACTTGTTAACCTTTCTGTTCATGCCTGCTGTTAATCCCATACATGATTTTGCTGGCTTTATGGTGATGACTAATTTTCAATGTTTGTGGGATGATTGGCTAATTTTCCAGTTTTCTGGTTACCTCATTACATTCCCTGATGCTATCTCTCTCACTGATGAATTCCATCCATCTCATAAATAACTGACATAATCCACTGATTCCTCTTGCATTGATTTAAACTTTTCATTTTGTTTGAAGTAGATAGATTCGTTTCCTTCTGGCATTCAGTCTTTTGTCACTCTGAAATTCTCTAGTGATTTTAATTTAGTTTTCTTATGTGTATGTGAAATTTTTAGCCAGGGAGAAACTTTGCTTCAGTTAGACTTTATTTTCAAGATTATCCAGCCCTGTGCTTACGTGTATTTGAATGAAAGAAATTACTGAGATGCATGAACATGAATATTTGATCTTACTGTCCTCTGCAGTACCTTGTAAGAGAATTAAACGTGTATTTTAGCTTCCAGATGAATGAAAACTGTCTAACATCCACATTTTTGTTGTGGTTATTCAGGTATTACTTTATTTTTGTAGCTTATAGCAAAATGGCTGGTTTAGGTCTCTCGTACTGTAGACTGGATTCAAAGCTTAAAAAAAAAACAGACGTGAAGGGGAATATAGCAAGAAGGAAATGTATATAGCAAGAAACAAATTGGGAAAAATGGGGGGAAAATGAAGAAGTTTCCACCTTGTGAAATTACAAATCAGGAAGAAACCTGTAACAAATTTACTTCAATATCATGCTTGATGCCAAGTGCTGCAGTAACCATAGGTACTAACAGGAGAAAAGACACTTGACAAGTTTCATGTAAATGATAGAAATGATGAAATGTAAAGGATTTCAAGTTAATCTGCACTGGGGCTTGAATAGCTCAAGTGCATTAGGCTTGGGCCCACAGCTGTAAAGTTGAAGGTATGAGCAGAGTAACTAGGGATAGTGGCATATTCCTAAAGACAAGAACTCAAAATACTTGTTACCATGTGCTTCCGTATTTCAGCGGAATGAAGCACTACGGGGGCTGAAGCACTAAGAGCGCTCTGACCACAGAGGGTACCAGATTAGCCTGCGTTGTACAGATGTTGCCACCAGGAATGAAGTATCAGTAGCAAAGGGCTTTTGAAAATGAAAGGCAGTTTCTGCAAAAATTCCACAGGATGCTTTTCCAGTTTTCTGACAAAACTTGACTATCATATTTTTTTTAAAAAAATTAGTAAGTAAACACTTGTGGTTGCAGTGGCAGGAACATCCTGGTGAACACTACATTATTCCTGCAGTTTGGCATTCAGTTTTGCTGCAAGAATGTCAAGACCTTCTGCATCTGGGAACTCCAGGAATGCCTTAGTTGCTCTTCTATTACTGTAACTTAGCTGTTAAGACCATTTCTTCAGTCGTGTATAATAAGTTAACATGGCAACATCACAACATAGTGTGTTCACGATGATACAGTCTAGTAGTTTTGAGCAACTCTAGCAACTCTGGTTCTGATTATTCTACTATAGAATGTAGTAATGACAGTGACAGTTATTCTACCATGCAGTAATGATAGTGATGTTAGAAAGGGACCCATGTTGAGTCCCTTTCTAATATAATGAGTAGGATATTGTTGCTAATATTTGTTCCTGACAGGAACAAATGCATTGCTACAGACAATCTGACTGAGACAGCAGTACTTCTTGAAGTACTTTCTTTAATCATTTGGAAATTTCTTGGGAGATAGTAGGTGGGTAACAGCTATTTCTGGGCTTGGTTACCTTTGGCAGAAGTATCTAAGGTATTTTCCTCAATGTGTGGGAAAAAAAGAACAGCCACAGGGTCACCTAAGCTTGTGAACTACAACTCCATGCAGTCAGAAATATAAGAAAATAAATTCTTTTCTCCCATCTGTTTCTGAAACCCCTACCTATATTAATAGGATCTCATCTCAGTAATTTCACTGAAGTCTTTTTGAGAATAGATATCACAATATGACTCTTGGGAATGTAACATTGTCATGTACCTGTAAAGAAATGAATATGCCTTTAAGCAATGCAATATGGATTATCCAAAGCAATAAAAAAACCCCATACATGAATATAGAAATGATTTAGTCTGTCTTTTAATGGCAATAACTTAAGTCAATGCAACAGCAATTTGAATGTCCAAAGCCAGTGCTCCCAAATAATAATAATTTTGGGGTAAGTTCCAAGGTCTTTCTTCATGCCTCCGCAGCTAAGTTCTGGTCTCTTTTTTCTTTCTTTGGCATCTTATGGGTCTCTTTTTCTGCTGAATATAAGTTTGAACGAACTCTATTTACAGTGTCAGACAAGAGTTCTTAATTCTTTTTAGACCCCTGAAAAGTGAATGTATTGCACTTCAGTAAGTCATAAAACTGAACAAATACTAGCATGGAAAAAATAATTTTATAAGTGAGTTTAAATATTAATGCTCAGTATGCCTTATTAAAGTTCTGAGAATTAAATAAAAGTGAGTGATATTTCCCAAACATTGTTTGCAGAAGAGACCTTAAAAGCTAACAATCTTTTTTATGCAAGAGGAAAATAAAACATACTTGAGCCAACAAGAAAAAATGGTTTCCTACACGTAAGGCCATATAATCTGGAATTCATCACCTTCTGCATATTTTTGGAAAGGTAGCTACGATGTAAGCTCCATGGCCAGATGCTCCAGGAGGAAAATAACTCTTTTGACTCTTTTTTAACAAAGAAAAATGCTTCCACAGAAAATTTGATTTTCATAAATCAGTTATTTCTGCACAGTTCCTCAACTGGCACCTGGTATGTCACCATCATTATATCTGAAATGTGACTTTGGAATGTAGTAGCCTCTTGAACAAACAGCTTTTTAGGCAGTTTATTTCTCAGCCACAAGAGCTTTAATTTACCTTAAATTCTCTCATCTGTTCATCTCTGTGGGAATATCACTGACTGAGAAACAGAGCTGAGAACAGTTGAGTTGAACTCTGTCCACCAAATTCTTACAATCTTAGTGTCTCAGTAAAGCTGAAACCTTAACCTCATTTCAGTGATCAAATGCCCATGTAAGAGAGTTAGATAGCAGCTTTGCAACTTTGGACCTTGACGCTGACAAGCACAAATATATTCCCTGCAGTTACTTGCATGCAGACTGATTTAGGTGGAAAAACAGTAGAACATAAGGGAGAAAGGCAATTACATTGACATGTTGTATGTAGCCATAAAAGTGTTAGATTGTGTGATTAAAGGCTAATCACAAAAATAGTGATAGGACAAGGGGCAATGGTTTTAAACTGGAAGAGGGTAGGTTTAGACTAGATAGCAGGAAGAAATTTTTCACCATGAGGGTAGTGAGGCACTGGAATGGATTGTCCAGGGAAGTTGTGGAGGCCCCATCCCTGGAGGTGTTCAAGGCCAGGTTGGATGGGGCTTGGAGCAACCTGGTCTAGTGGGAGTTGTCCCTGCCCAGGGCAGGGGGTTGGAATGAGATGGTCTTTAAGGTGTCTTCCAACCTAAACCATTCTGTGAATCCATGATTCTATGAAACACAAAGATTGGTGTAAGAACCATAGTCACACCACCAGTGAAAACGGCACATACTGAACTGGCTATTCTAAAGCTATCAAAGGCGAACAATTTGACCACTGTCCTGGATGGGAAACCCACCAAGAAGAGTCAGTGAGAGAAAGTGAAACGAAATCCCTGCAAGTTAAAGGGGTGATGGCCTATAGAAGTGTAGGACTTGTTATGAGATGCAGGGAATGAATAGTCAGTTACTGTAAAAAAATAATTATGAGATGTTTATGGGGAGGACCAAAGGCAAGAAAAGGATCAGGACAGATCCAGGAGGAGCAAGCACAGGAAAATGTATGTCTTCATGTGAAGGTACATGGTGTCTGTCTATGTGGACCTGTGTGACCAAAGGTGCGTGCACATGCAGAGTGCACCCATGCACATGTGTGTAGACATGCACACACTCACACACCCAACTGCCTACTGGGAACACATGCTCAGCCTCACCACGGGCTGCAGCTGGGAACACAAAGCTGTAGCAGCATCACATCTACCAGGCTGGGACAGGGGAAATTCACGTGCAGCCTGAAGCCCACTGGATTGGGCTACCTCCAACAGTAAGAATTTCCATTTCATGTTTATACATATAAACTCCACTCTCAAGTTCCTTTTACGCAAAAAGAGTGTCCTTCTTCACAGCCTTGCACTATGCATACATGCCATGAAAAGGACAAGTGGGAATACGCAGAGGGAGACACAGGTGCGTGGAAGTTTTATCTACTAAGGAAATACAATTTTCTTAGGTTTTGAAGAATATGTATGCATGAGATCTTGTGCCAGCATATTTAATTGCCCAAAGGTACCTTTCATTTATCTGCCTTCTCCCTTTTCGCTGATGCCTTTGGTAGAAAGGTTTTAACTTAAATGCTAATATTCGCACACGTTACAATAAGAAAAAAACATGAAGGCAATAAGTACCACCATTTAAATGAACAATACTACTCTCAGCCTAAAACGTCACAGTAGTAAATATGGAATTAAATGCACCTTTAGTAGTTGCAAGGAGCAGCCTGCAGTGTATTTGTCTGACAAATGTGCATATTGGTAACTGCCATTTCTACACAAAGAACTTTATCGCTGCTCAAATTAGTTCCACTTTTCTCCTTGTATTTCCTGTCTTTGCGCAGTTGCACCCACATTAAAATCAGTAGTTTCTCTTGCCAGAACATGCATTATTCTTTCATTCCATGTAGGTAATCCAAATTTAAATCCATACCTGCAATCAACATTCTACTCCTTCAAACATTAATGAACTGAATCTCTAGTTTCTAAATGTGAGCAACGCTCCATAGTAAATCTATGATAAAACTCTGAGTCAGACTGCAGCTTCTGCATTGTATTGGCTGCGTGGATTTGTGAGGTACGCTCGTCTCATCAAAACCATTATGTGCCAAAACCTGAAGGATAACAAAGAACCCTGTCTTTACAGAGACAAGATCATGAGCACCAGCTGGGTCTTCCACTTATAAATAGTTATAGAAACATCTTTATATTTATCATAACCTCCCTGTTTTTGCAAAGCCATATATCTGCTTCTGAATGGATCCAAAAATTAGTGCACAAAGACGGACAATTGAATGCATTTGGTGGGGAAAAAAATAAGACAACTCTCTTCAATCCTGGGATTGTCCTAAACCTTCAGGTAGGTCCTTCAGGTAGATTTTATGTATGTGTGTGTATGCACACCCCCACACACACACACACAACCCAAGATACCAATGGCTGTCAATGTTGCCTTTTGCAGCCACACAGTTGGTAGTTTATCAGATGCATTTTTATTTCAGCTTCTGTATCACAGTTTGCAACAATTCCCACCATATCAGCTCCTTCAAATGTAAACAAGATGTTCAAAAAACACAGAAACATTTAGCAGAGCGTAATGAATGTATAATAAATGCCTAATGCTGCATAGTTCAAGTAAATAAGCTTTGTTCCTGAATGCTTGACTTTATCCTTTGTAGAAATGGAGCCAGCGTATGCACAAGTATAATCCAGTCTTTGGGTTAGTTCCCAGAGTTCATCGTTCTTGCAGCAAAATTGTGGTCAACCACTGAAGCATCTTACATTGGTATTAGAATTTTCATATCCAACATGCTGTCAGGCGTTACTTAGCTTTTTAAAACCGGTTCACTTTTTCCATTTCAGTTCTACAGTCCAGCTGGCTGCAGGTAACCCAATATAATAATGATGTAAGTTTTTCAGTGATTTCCTTCATTCAGTCTATTGTAAAATAAGACTCAGAGAGTAGGATGAAGATCAAAATGTTTCCTTCTAAGAGTAGCACTGGGTCATAACTGGAGACACTTAGTTTGGGAATCAGTTCAAGATTAAGACACCTACATTTAGACATCTCCATGTGAGCTGTGTGCCTAAACCAGCCTTGGAGCTGAGCTTGATTTCACTGCCTAAACATAAGCGTCTTTCTGAGGTTCCTCAGGGTATTGTCCATGGTCTCTACTTGCCATTCTAGAAAGGTCCAAGTTTTTGGTAGGACCTGTGTCATATTCCCAGGTTTGTGTAGCTATCTTGAATACCCCGGGACATCTTGGGTAGAGTAGAAACCATGTTTAGATGACTGAATTGACCCAGTAGTCAATACACTCAAGTGACTCATCTTACTCTGATGCAGGGACGTGAGATGGGATTTGTGATCTTAAATGTAGCCTCCTTGTACCGTCAGGGGGTTTGGAACTAGATGATCTTTAAGGTCCCTTCCAACCTAAACCATTCTATGATTCTATGATTTTGGGCAAACAAGTCTCACATTTAGCAGCTGGCCAGATGAATAGCTCCTTAGATTCTACTAACCTTATGTCCCACATCTCCATTGATTAGGGATCTACGTCCAGTTGACAGAGAGTTTATCATTAAAGATATTGCCCTGAAGGAAATATTTCTTGTTTCTTATTTTGCGTTATTCAGGTAAATGTCGTACTTTTCTAAAATACGTCAATAACTGCATAGCTGATTAAAAAGGAATACATTAGGCAACATAAAACCTATAACATTGAACCACCTTAAAAATTTATTTTATATACCACTTTGCTGTAAAATCTACTTCAATTTGTAGGACAAAAGCTGCTTTCACAGTTTTGGTCTATGACTTGTGCCATGTCTTTCATAGTTCCTAAGTATTATTTATAAACAAAACAAACTACTTTAATTTGCAGTTTAACTTTTATAAGGAATGCATATTTCTAGTGAAAAAGTTATGACTGTGTTCATACTGCTTAATTCAGTTTTTAACATATAGTAGATTTACAAGGAGGTAGAAAAACTGTATTGCACAAGTTACCAATTAACTGTAGAGGATTAATCTAAAATGTGTCTTTCATGCACAAAGAAAATGCATATTGGAAACAAAAAAATTAATAACTACTGGTCAACCTGTTTTACCACATGATTGTTTTTTCAATTAAGAAACCACAACATACAGTTGGTTCACAGAACTTGTGCTGGAAATTCATGTTAAATTTCATACTTTACACGTTGAAATGTGAACTGAGATGGAAATTTTAAGACAACAGCGGAAACTTACATAAAAAATTAATTATTTTATAAACACTTGGTAGATAAACCACTGTTCACAGAGCTCAGCATTTTTACATAATTAAAATAACTAAGGAATGTAGTGTCACAAAAAGTGATAAGTAATTACTTTGGAAAAGAAAGGTGAAGACAGCGCTATGGACATGTAAAGTCCATCTAAAGTATTCTGGGTGGTAAGGACAACTATCGTCTCCCTGGACAAGAAGGATAACCCATTTTCTAGTGAGGCAAACTGAAAATTAAGAAAAAATAGGGTAATAATGAAATGGTTTGATGGTGTTTTTTTCTTCTTTTCGCTGCATAAAATCTTAATTTTTATTTTTCTTTTGGCAGTCACCAGAAATGCAAAGTAAATGTGCTGCTAGATGCTCAAGTTTTAATCTGCAAGAGCAAGACTGGTCAACAGTCCCTGCCATTTAACAATTTTAAGTCCTCCCTTGCTTATGTAGAATACCAATGTTCAGTCCCTTCAACTGCCTACACAGAGTTGATGCAACCTCCTAGTAGGTGTCTTTGTCAGTGTCCTCCTCTTTACCCCAGGCATCTCATTTTCTTACCAGGGTGGTAAAATGAGCCGGTAGACGCGGCTGAGAATTCTCACAGAAAGAAGCCTCAGGATTTCACTGCTGTGCCATGAAATTGTCTGCAGCTGGACATAGATTAACACATGATCTGAGATATTCATAAGCTTTTTGTTTACTGTAGTTCAACAGACCAGATGCAGATTGCTTTTTCAAGCCTTAGAGCTTCACCAGTAGTTCATCGCCTGCCACTTAAGACTCCAGGATGGGTTGCAGAAGCACACCGTCAATCTTCCATGACACTCTTACGCTTTACATAAACAAGCATTCAGCAGAGCAGGGAAAGAAACAATGATGTCCTACATAAATCTCTGAACTGGGAGACTGAAGTGAGAGGTTTTTTGTGTTGGTTTTAATGAGTGTTTTAATCAAAATGGAATGATTCCAAAGGAGAGTTTATAGTCACCCACTTAAAAGTGAGGTCTAAAACTGAGAAATCCTTCTTTCTTTTCTATATTTTTTCACTTTTGGTGTTTCCTGAAAATCCATTTCTGACTCAGTGTCAAAGAAAAAAACTGTCTCTAAGATGACTGTGGGTTATGAACTCTGAAACAACTCAGTGAAACTGCTACTTTCCTTTCTAAAGCCACCAACAGCCCCATGAAAGTGCTACAGGCTTGGAGAAGAGTGGCTGGAAAGCCGCCCGGCAGAAAAGGACCTGGGGGTTTTGGTCGACAGTCGGCTGAATATGAGCCAGCAGTGTGCCCAGGTGGCCAAGAAGGCCAACAGCATCCTGGCCTGAATCAACAACAGTGTGGCCAGGAGGCCCGGGGCAGTGATTGTCCCCCTGTACTTGGCACTGGTGATGCCCCACCTCAAATCCTGTGTTCGGTTTTGGGCCCTTCACTCCAAGAAAGGTATTGAGGTGCTGGAGTGTGTCCAGGGAAGGGCACTGGAGCTGCTGAGGGGTCTGGAGCACAAGTCTCCTGAGGAGCAGCTGAGGAACCTGGGGCTGTTCAGCCTGGAGAAGAGGAGGCTGAGGGGAGACCTCGCTATCTACAGCTGCCTGAAAGGAGGGTGGTAGAGAGATCGGGATTGGTCTCTTCTCCCAAGTAACAAGCAATAGGACAAGAGGAAATGGCCTCAAGTTGCACCAGGAAAGGTTTAGGTTGGATATTAGGAAAAAATTATTCACAGAAAGGCTTGTCAAGCACGGGAACAGGCTGCCGAGGGCAGTGGTGGAGTCACCATAGTGGAGGTATTTACCATCTGGGCAGACATGGTGCTGAAAGACATGGGTTAGTGGTGGGCTTGACAGTTGGTTGGACTCGATGATCTTAAAGGTCTCTTCTGACCTAGAGTTTTCTGTGATTCTGTGATCACTAACTCTATGATGCCCAGTCATCAGGTGACCACCCCAACCCTCACACAGCTCTCCCAGTTTCTCCCAGCGCTCCCACCTCTGCACTGCAACTTACAGGGCATCAGGCAGGATGATTCAGGGTTTCCAATAGTTTGCCAAACCTGGAAGATTGAAAAATATTTGAGTTAACAAGTAGATTTTACAAACACTGTCTCATTAGACAACTTTCAGACACCATTTAAAGACATCTTAAATCTTGGCATTACAAAGTTGTTTGTAACACGATTAATCATCATTTACGCATGTTGGGAGCAGATGTGTGAGGTGACAGAGACTCCATGTCCAGCCGAAGGGTGACGCCCAGACTGTGACCCCAGATGTTGCGCCCAGACAGCTGAAACACCAGGAGTTCTATTCTGTTTGTCACTCTAGTGGAAGGAAACTATCTGGCAAGAAGTCACTCTTAGATTTGTAGTGGCATTTCATCTGCTCTGTTTGTGGTGCCATCTCCTTGTTCCTTCTCAGGGCAGCTGAACTACTCTGCAGGGTAAGATATTCTGTCCCTATCTGTCCTTAATGGGGGAGAGCCACTTGATGACTCCACCGCCCGTGGACACGATAGATGGATGGGCTCTCAGATCCAGGCAGCTGTCAGCAGGTAGTAGCCTGCTAGCTCAGAAAAATATTTCTTCATAATAATTACACCTAAACCATTTATACTTTATTCCAGCTCTGAATAGTAGATTAATTTAATTTTATTTTTTCCCCTTCATTTAGCTAAGTCTTTCTATTCTTGGAACAACGTTGCTTAGGCTTTTCAGGCATTTTCATTGTTTTAAATAGACTATTTTCACAGGTTATATTGGAAGAACTTTTCAGTTATTAAAGTGGTTTATGCCTCCCCTGGATGCTGATTTTTTTTGGCAGCTGGAAACAGAAAGCTCTTTCCCTTATCACATTTCACCACACCTTTACATTTCGTATACTCAGTGCTTTGACATTAAAGTATCTCAATACAATTGGACTATTGTGGATTTTCTCTCCCCAGCTCTGCCTGTTGAAGAACACCAGAGCCTTTGTTTCAAGTGAAAAGAAAATCAGAAGAGCAAAATTCACCAAATCCAATAAAAAGATGCCGTGCATTGTATTTTCATATGGCAGAATTGAACCTCCGGACCTCTGCAGAGAGATTCACATCATCGGAGTAGAGGCAGTGCTCCCACCACCTGCCTTCCCTTTGGGTTTCTGCCAAGAAGGAATTGCTTGTTATGGATGCAGGTCTCATACTCCATTCAGGATTTTCATTCCAGACAGAGCAGCTCTTTTAGTGGCAGTGTTGGCTCCAATCCTCTGGCAGGGAGGGGGTTGAGGCTGCTTTCCAACAGGCTTTCTGCTGCTGAGGACTAATACCAGACTTACCGTAACAGGTACCATAATCTGGTACCGCATGAATCTGGCCCACAGAAATTTAGATTTAAACACATAGATCCAGAGAAGAAAACAATAAATTTCCAAACTTGGTGTTGTCTCCTGTCCATCTAATTTTATTGTGACTACACAGAAAAAAAAAATAAATTAGAAACTGGGCATATCAACGATAATTTTTATTCAGTTGATTTCATATCACCCCTGTACTTATGCCATTAAATTCTATTATGCCATATAAATCTCCACAGCTATGATTACTCTATGATAACTGCATGCCCTGTTGAGCCTTATTGCCTAATTGGTAGTTTACAAGGGAATATCTGTGCTGGTTTTGAGATTAGCATCCTGTTTCTGCAGTAGCAAGAAATATTTGCTTGACACGCTTAAAGTTGTTAATATTGGTACGCCTGCTTACACAAACTGTGAGTGTAAAAATATCCAGTTCAGATGGCTAGTGAAAATAAAACTAAAAAAGAAAAATTAGATGTTTGTGAGATTAATGTTTTCTGTGAGTTTAGAGAACATCTTGCAGCCTGGTTCTGTCTTCTCTTGCAGCAGTGTAATGCAGCACTGCTGATTTGTAAAGCTAAAAGCCAGCACAGAATCTGGACTGCCCGGTACATTGTTACTGCAGCAGCCTGTGCTAGGCTTCACGTAGATGCCATGTTGTTATGGTTTGAGAAACCCATAACAGTTTATTGTCATTTAAACAATTATTCTCTCACCTGATGACCCCTCTCCACCCAGGAAGGGGAATCAGGGAAAAAAAAAGGAAACCCAGGGGTTGAAATATAAAGAGGTTTAATAGAATAAGACTAGATGATTAAAACTAATAACACCAAAGAACTAGTCCCCATACCATTATAAAACACACAAGGATTATACTCAGCCCATTCTATCCATAGGAAGCCGTGCACTCCCAGTAGGTAACAGCAAACGTGGGACACTGCGAGTGCTGAGGCTTCGGGAAGAAGGGAAGGGGTCAGGGGTCTGGCGCTGGGGCAAGAAGTTCTCAGGATCACCACCATAAAATGAGAGAGAGAACTCCTCAGCAAACTTTCTAATTTCTATGAAATGTGCCATTGATGGTATGAAATAACCCTGTTGGCAGCTTGGGGCAGGTGCCCGGGTCTTGCTCCTCCTCATCCCTGCGCCTGGCAACCTCAAGAAACACTGAGACCTTGAAACCCACCCACCATAGCTGGCTATGAAGAACATATTTTCACAAATTCAGACACTAGAGTCTTCTAAAAGTGCAGTTTTCCCAAGCATTAGAACAGAAATTAGTCCTGTGTCACTCAAACTGGGACACACATCTTAAGATGTATCTGAAGAAATATCTCTGCCAGCTTGGTTAGGAACTGGGTATCCCATAGTAGCATTTTTGATGAGTAGACTGAAAGGAGCATCTTGGATGTCTAAGACCACATGTATGCAGCTAATGAATGGGCCAGATCTCCTCTAAACTGGCTGGCCAGAGAGCATTTAGATAATGGGAATTTTGCCAGTGTTGCCAATTTTCTTCATGGTTCTCCAAGCAGCAAGGTGAAATCCTTCATCCTTCATAATCCTGTCACTCTTGGGGCAGCTTTTGGGTCACATGCAACTGCCACACTGCTTCTTCTATTCACAGTCCACAGAAGAAAACAAGCTTCAGTAGTATGACAGAAAATCTCAGCAGGATTTCACACCACACTAAGATTTACCTAGAAGAACTCCCAGCCACAGTACACTACATGTTTTTGATCTGAAAATATGTAAGAACTTAAGTACTACTTTACTTAACTACCTTTTACAAAGGGAAATATTTTATCTCAAGAAGAAACCACAGACTCCCCATGCTTGGAAGATTTGATTGTGGTACAGCCACTTTCTGGAGGAGGACTGAAACCAGAATTTTTAGGGAGTGCAACATACTCTTTTCTACCTTCCCTATAAACTTTTCCTTGCCCTTCAGCCTTACTCCTCCCAGTCTAGGGCTCATTTCTGGCAGCATCTCGGTCCTGACTCCTGTCAAAAACTAAGTCTCTTCCAGTGACAAAATGCCACCTCTATTACTTACAAATAACCGGCTAGATCTAGAGGTTATGCCCCTCACATATGGGCAGGTGGTTGCTTCTTATATAATTAGAAGCTAAATGCTGAATCCTGAGGGGCAGCTGAGAGGTTCCTGGACCGGATACAGCAACACGTACACAGGGTACATTATTTGGGTGATGCAAAGAACAAAGTTAAGCTGGACAGGGGTATGTCCAAAGACTAAGCCTTCCAAAAAATACCTTCCATGTTGGTTAGAGATAGGCATCCCTCAGTGAAAATTGCCAAAAAAAGTTTAAAAATAAATAAAACGTGGCACAGTAACCTTTGGAAATTCCAGATGGAAGGAAATGCACACAAGAAAGCCTGAAGGGACAGATGAACTTCCCAAAATCTTATGGCTTTCTGACCGCTATTTGAAGCTTAAAGGAGTGCTGGTCTACATAATCCCTGTGTGCTGCACATTCAGGGCATCAAACAAAAGGAATAAATCACAGTCTTTCCTTGTGCTTTATATCTGAGTTTCTCTTCAACAGCTACTGCAAGTTTTTCATTGACTTTAAGAATGCGAGAGCTCAGTATGGGCACAGATTCACCTGATTCTGCCAATTTTACATAATATAAAGAGATCAGGTTTAGGAACAGTGGCAGTTTCTCCTCCCTTCCACCAGGACAACAGATCTCCACAGCAGCCATCCATGAAAAATGATGAAAAATGGTCCTAAGGGATAATGCCTGTGTTAAAATTCAAAGAAAAGGTTATGTAGACATCAGGATTTATTTCCACTTCCTTCTGTCTCTTATTTAACCTCTCCAATTACTCCTCAACAGCTTTGAAGGTGTCTAATTATTTTCTTTTTTTTTTTCTGCTCTTGGCTCTGCACCAATCTTTTTCCTGCATCTATAACAAGATTATCTTCCTTTTTAAATGTTCCCCATCACCTTATTCCCCTCCAGGAAAGGGGAATAAGTGCTCCAATCCCTCACATATACTCTCTCCCAAAATATCCAAGAACCCCCAGGCTAAGTGACAGTTGCCATTAGCATCAGACATATAAGTCACCAACCCGTGTCTTTCCAAAGCATGAGCCTGAGTGGGGTTTGGCACCTCTGACCAGAGAAAAGCAGCCAGCCACCATGCTATGCCTAAAGGAGGATGCCCTGGAAGTCCTAACATATTATCACCTGCCACCCATGAAGCAAGGTGGTTCATGCATGTGAAGAATGAGAAGAGGGATGTGCCCCCACATTATGACGTGCACCAACTTCCAGTCAATTGCAGGATATTAGGCAAGTGAGCTGGACACAAAAAAGCACCTCCCAAACCACTCTGCACTTGCACAGGCTCATGGTCACTCTTCCTGCTTCTGTGTAGTTCCTCACTGCTTTGCCTCACTTCTCAGAGACATTACAGCTGTCTATAGACAAAAAGAGTTGCTTGGCTTTGTTTTTCAATTCTATCCATCCCTTCTTTTTAAATGTAATTTGGTGGGGTTTGCTACCTTTCTTATTCTTAAGGCATTTGTTACGGAATATTGGGTCTCCTACCCTGCAAACACTGTGCTACATCATTCTCCTTTGGATCTACTGGACCACTCCCTGCAGAATATTATTACTTACCTGCTTGAAATACCTTCCCTTTCCCGGTGGATTCCCAGAGCCAGCTTTAAAAAGTGAGTCCTTGCTCCTTCAATTGTGTTGCTGCGCTCAGTGTCTCAGAAGACATTCTTGTACTTTCTCTTCTTTCTTACTTATATTTCTTTCCATCTCCTGCACATACAACTATTCCTCCCAGTCCCTCCTGACCTGTTTCTGCTAGACTTGTATTTTTCAACATTAAGCCTGACATAACAATGCTATTGACTCTCAAAGGACTTTCTGAATACACCTTCACAGTTTTGTAATATAGAGACACTGAACAGAGAAATCCTTGTAATTTGTCTGACTGAACTCCTCCACTGGAGAGGAACTCCTCTTTCTTTGGGGACAGAAGAGGAATTGGGAACTGAGGTGGTAGACATGGTCCCATGTTCACACTCTGCAACAAACAGAAAAGTTATGGCCCCTGTGGAAAACTGGGCATTGAGACCTGTTTCTGCTGCCTTTGGCTTGCCGTGTAGGTGTAAAGTATCGACTGACATCAGACAAGACTGAAACTGAAATGAAAACTGGGCTTCAAATTATGTAAGCCCTGCATTGCTTCCAAGAACCTGAAGCTGATGGTAGAGAGGGGAAGATGATCTCACATAACTAGTAGCACAAAGTGTAGTTGGAGGTCTCTAACAAGTTGTACTCCCCAGGGACCAGTACTGGGTCCAGTCTTGTTCAATATATACATCAATGACCTGGATGAAGGGATGGAGTGAACCCTCAGCAAGTTTGCTGGTGACACAAAACTGGGAGGGGTGGCTGATACACCGGAAGGCTGTGCTGCCATTCAGCATGACCTGGACAGGCTGGAGAGCTGGGCAGAGAGGAACCATATGAAATGCAAGAAAGGCAAGTGTAGGGTCCTGCACCTGAGGAGGAATAAGCCCATGCAGCAGTACAGGGTGGGGGCTGACCTGCTGCAACGCAGCTCTGCAGAGAGGGACCTGGGAGTCCTGGTGGAAAACAGGGTGACCGTGAGCCAGCAACGCTCCCCTGTGGCCAAGAAGGCCAATGGCATCCTGAGGTGCATCAAGAAGAGTGTAACAAGCAGGTGGAGGGAGGTCATCCTCACCCTTTACTCTGCCCTGGGGAGGGGCATCTGGAGTCCTGTGTCCAGTGCTGGGCTCCCCAGTTCAAGAAGGACAAGGAACGGCTGGAGAGGGGACAGCAAAGGGCCATGAAGATGATGAGGCGCCTGGAACATCTTTCTTTAGAGGAAAGGCTGAGGGAGTTGGGTCTCTTTAGTCTGAAGAAGAGAAGACTGAGGGGGGATCTCATCAATGCTGAGCAATACTTAAAGGGAGGGGGCTGGGAGGAGGGGGCCAGGCTTTTTTCAGTGGTGCCTAGTGACAGGACAAGAGATAACTGGTACAAACCTGAATACAGGAAGTTCCATCTGAACATGAGGAGGAACTTGTTTCCTTTGAGGGTGGCAGAGCCCTGGCACAGGCTGCCCAGAGAGGTGGTGGAGTCTCCGACTCTGGAGACATTCCCAACCCGCCTGGACGCCATCCTGTGCCACCTGATCAGGGCGACCCTGGCAGAGAGGTGGGACTAGCTGATCTCCAGAGGTCCCTTCTAATCCCAGTAAAAAAATCCCAAAAAACAAACAAAAAAGTCGCCAACAAACCACTGTATGCCACACCATGGATTTGATATCATCTGACAAAGATATCGTGTTATCTGAAAACTAATATTTATGTTCAGGCCACCAGCCATCTCCAGTACTCCAGGAATTCCAGTGCTTAAGTTGTCCTGACTTGTCTTGCATCATTTGTATTGGTAATTGCTCCTGGTTATTTACTTATTTATTCATTATAACCTCCTTCAGCTTTCCTTCTCCAGGGTTCAACAAGCCAACAAATCTTTTTCTCCAAAGTCAAAAAGTTTAATATAATTAAACCTAAAATTTATCTAATGCAACAAATACTGCATGGGAATAGAAGAAAAATTCTGTTATCCGCATGTATTTTCCTCTGTTTTTTTTTTCATTATGCAGGTACAAATCCACCTTATATGAACTGCTAATTTTGAAAATCTTTGGAAGCTCCTATATGTCTGTCAAAACTTAGAAAATTATTAAGCCACAGACACATACCCAGACATCTGCATTTAAAAATTATCTTGTGGTACATTTTGTATGGGTAGAGAAGGATCCAAAGCAGAGCAGTAGCTGGTTGTTAAATAGCACAAAGGGGTAGTGGTGACCCCAAACTCTTGAGTAAGAGCATCTTGCTTGGAGATGCACAACTGTTCCTCAAACATCAACGGGCACACAGCCATTAACTGTGTTGTAAACACAACAGAATCCGCCATGTGTTCAGTAAGCCAACATGGGTACCAGCAAGAACATTGTCTTGGTCCCCTCCTACTTCTACCACTTCTTCTGCCATCTTCTATGCATTTCCCATGAGATACACTATCACAGAATCACAGAATCACAGAATGTTAAGGGTTGGAAGGGACCTCTAGAGATCACCTGGTCCAACCCTCCTGCCAGAGCAGGTCCACCTAGAGCAGGTTGCACAGGTTGGCATCCTAATGGGTTTTGAATGTCCTATCTGAATATCCTCCTGCAAGGTTGCAATCCTAACCCTGCTATCTCCCTCTGCCAGCTTCTGTTCCCACAGCTTTCCTTTATCTTCAATGTCTTCACCCAGTACAAACACTGTGGTATCCACATGCACTCCTCTCCTCCATAGAATCTCGTGCTCTTACAGCTGTACTGTTTCTGGACCACTGGGCACACTACAGCATGCCATCTGACTCACGTGTGACCTTGTCTCAGTATGAAAATTTCACAGCCAGTGACAGCACTCTTGGCTTTAGGTGCAATGCATTTTACCATCCAGATAAACAACCTCCCCTGAGATAAGGCAAAGCCTGAAAGACTCAGTTGAATCCTATAAGGAACATAATGACTGTTGTTTCTCATGAAGCTTCTCTTTTTTTAAAAGTTCACTGTCAGAGAAAACAATTTCTTAATTCTCTTACATTAAGTTCACAAAGCCACTCGCACTGTTTCCAGTAACACAAGAATTATAGTAGTTTCCGAATATGGGAAGATTCATTTTGAGACAGTTTGCTTTGTCCGCATCACTTTATTTTAATCTTGTTCATTTGTCACTGACAACATCACCTGCTGAGCTAAAATGTTTTTCAGACTGAAACTGGAGGATGGGAAACCAAGATTAATAGCCCACAAATCACATGTTAGCAAATGATTTTCTTTGACCAGCACGGACTCCTCATTTATGCTATTGTTGGTTAGCACCAGGAAACTGTAGTTGAAAAACAGTGCGCATTTTCCCTTTACAATATTTCATTTTCAGTCAACTGACCCCCAAAAGTTGTCAGATTCATCACTTAAAGACACCATCTGCTGACCTGTCATGGAGGGTGGTCAGAGCTGTCGCAGCGGAGCAGTTTTTCTCCTGGATTTGTGTGTAAAAGCAGCAGCAGGAGAAAAGTGCTTATTTAAAACACAGACCTACACTTATTTATTTTGTTCGGAGGATTCTCTACATGCCTAACATTTGCCAAGGCAACAAAGTAATAGATGCAGAGACATCTAAAGCCTGTGTGTTGCATCGGAGAAGGCTCTGGTATCAAATGTGAACTTGAACTGTTCTTTCTGTTCAGCTAGAGCAGCTGATTTGCCAGCTCTGCTAGAGATACGCATCTCATCTCTGTTTCACTGGGATTTTATTGGAACAACTGAATGCAATAGAGTGCAGGCAGATGGTGAAGCCGAGCAATATCATCAGTGCGATTCTTCGTCTTTTTTCATGCCGTACTTTCAAAACTTCTGGTTTTCTTTCTGTGTTCACATTGCAAGAGGTCTGGCGTTGAAGCAGAGTACAGCAAATAACAATATACTCAGTATGCACTTACACATTTCTGGTGTGAGTTTTTCAGTCATAGCACCAAGATTTCTTATAAGACTGCTTATGATTTAAATTAGATATTCCAGAAACGTGTCTTCCAAATGTTACCCTTTTTGCCAAGTATTCCAGCAGCAAATGTCCAAGCTTCCTGTTAAACTAAAAAATGTTTTTCCGCACAGGTTTTCTTAGATCACAAATTATTTCGCACTGTAACCACAAAATTCTTCCTGTGTTGTTCTTATGCACTGAGGTTATGTTTGAAACCTGAAAGACATTATTGAGGGCATAATGACCACAGCTCCAACTATGAAAACTACAGTCTTGATTTAACTATAAATGAATGGTAAACACAACCTAGATATAATTTTGAAAGCAGTCGTTTAGCATGGTGTCCAACGGATGAACCTCTTTGTTCCGTGAGAGCTTTCCCCTCCCCACCTACAGAAACTACATTCATCCTGTTTCCAGCAAATGCTAAGCTGTCCTCAGGCGAAGCTGTCTTTCATCCCTTAGGACGTATTTCCTATTCCTGTGCTCAGGATCTATCATGTAATGAGAATTGGCAATTTCAGATTTATTTACTTGCTAGGTAAGAAGAGCCTCAGGGACCATGAGGCTCAGCTGCTTCATTCTGTGAGTCAGCAGAGGCTTCTTTCTCTGTGACAATCCATAAGAAAAAACACATACCAACAACAATAACTGCAAAAAACCCCAAGGTGAAACACCTTTGTATCATTTTCTACCAAACAGTATGTTGTTTTGGATAATTTGAGACCTGTATGGATGAGAATAGGACTCATAATAGTGCTTGCAAGTCCTTTCCAATGGAAACACTTTCTTGTTGTTCTACAAGTCTGTTAGGTGAACAATTCTAAGTTTCTAGAAAATTATAATGACTCCCAAAATTTTGCCCAAAGACCACTATGCAGATAATTCCTCTGTGTCTGAAGTATTCTTTGTTCATCAATGGACAGGAGCAAAGGACCGCTTTCTCTGGCGTGGCTATTCATCTGGAGTTCTAAATAAAGAACATATGGAAATGCAGCGGCTTTGTGTTTGGGTTTTGTTTTTTTGCCTCTGTTCATCATCAAGGAGCAAAATTCTCTATGATCCATAAGGTCAGGCCACAGGAAGCAAGCGTACTTCTATCAAACCAAGACTCATTAGGCTAGAGGGAGTAAATACTCTATTGTCTTTCCAGTGAAGCATTTATAAATGATCCTTATCCATTGAGGCTGACCTTCAAAGTATTTCCATCTCTACCTTGATCATCTCTGTAAGAAGAAATAGGACATGGAGGATGGATTTTACATTGTCAAGTCTTTCTTCAGAAGCTTATAAATCGTCATGTTTGCATTTGTGCAAAAATATGAATATGTGGTTATCATAATTTGTTTGGATTTCTTTGAGCACCTTTTCCCCTCTTCAAAAACTTTACCTGTATGACACTGCCCTAAACATCTGCTTACATGGGAAGGCTGAGCCATTGCAATAAAGACCAGTACAATGCAACCAGAATGCTCCAGGAATGGACAAAGCAAAGACTGGAACCTTCAACTGACATTTCCTTCCCTGTCTTCTTCCACACTTTAAACAGTTATTATTCACCATCGCTTTGGGACAGTAACCGCAAAAGCAGCTGTTAAATCACAGTTTTATTACCTTACCTTTTATTACCTTTTATTACCAGGCCTTTGAAATATCTGACCCCGCATCCTCCCTGGTCAGGCACACCAGGGAGCAAAGTGAGGACAGGCTTGGACACCCTCTTGCTCTTGCCATATTTCCTTTTGTCACCATGTTGGTGTCCAAGTTTCTTAGATCTCTAAAATGACAGGCACATGCCAAACTTGCAGTACCCGCTAGACTGCTGAAGGTAATGACACGAACTCTTTCCAGAAATCATGAGTTAATCTCCTGGTTGCCGTCATTTTTCTTAGACATATTTTTAATAGAATTTTGGTCTGTCTCAATTCCATATTTGCTTTCACTTTCTCTTCTTTTTTTTCAATAGATAGACGAGCATGATAACTGTTGCTGTTTCATCACTAACAGATGGTAATCAAAAACTGTTTAAAGAAATCAAACAAATGTTCCAGCATGATTCATTGAGTGAAACTGAGAACACTGCCCTCCTGCTGCTGATGTACATCATCTTTTCAATAATTACCTACGGATTTCTTTTCAACTTCAATAATGGCAATTGTGTGAGTAGGATTTATGGCTAAAATATTATATTTGCATTGAAATGCAAGGGAGAAAATAGCACATTTTACTTTACTATGACAGGGTTGTTTTTGTTTCCTGAAAAGACTTGTTTTTGCAATAGTTCACTATTTTCCATTTTTAAAGAGCTGCCTTTAAGAACATATATATATGTATTTATTAAATTTTATTTTCTCTATAGCTTGTTTTTGGGATATTTTTTCCCTGCTGGATTACATCAGCTACTTATTGAAACATATTTGCTTATCTGTTACCAAGAAGATACACTTGGCTCTCCTGGACATCAAGTGGGACATATTATTCATGTTTGTGTACTTGAATAATTCAATGGCAGATCATAACCCTCTTACATGTGAGGATTTTCATCAATGATTCAGTGCCACGTGAGATGCTTTCTCTGGCTTTTGAAACTGATCTTCACATGTGTGTCTGTTAGCTGAAAAACTCTTTTATTCAGAGGTTTCTTAGTTTAATACCCACCTTATTTTCCTTAAACATAAGCTCGTGTACCACGTAATCCCAAATGCAAAGCCTTCTCCGGAACAGTGGGATATACATTAACTACTTACTAGTCACTGTGTATTCTCACGTTTACTTTGAAAAGTGCGTTTGTGACCTTAGTGCCACCATAAAACTCTGGAGAGAGTTGTTGGGACTATTAAATCTCTGGGTTTGAGTAGTGACAGAATTCCAGTTGCTGGAATTTTCAAGACAGCTCTTTTCAGCTTGTTTAGAGTGGTAATATATCCACCACAATGATTTGCTATCTAGCAGAGGCATTCTTACCATAGTTACAGCTGCAGAAAAACACCTGGAAAATTATTTTACAGCAGTGTTTTGTGACCCAGGTCTAAAATTAGGCTCTGGGTTTAGATGTTTTTGTGGCAATCACATGCCACTAGGCATACCGCTCAGCGATGTACAGGAATGGAAATTCCTGCTGCAGTACTTTCGGCTTTCAATCACTATCTACGTAAGAAATATATTGGTGCACAACCTGCTCACGATGTGTTCAGACCCAGCCAGGAGAAAACCTGTTGCAAAATGAGTTGAATGTCTGGCTGATTTTAGAAACTGTCATAAATATCAGGATTAAGGTTGCAACGGCTTCCAAGTGTAATCTTAATTATTGTTAGTATAGCGTAACATGTTCACAGAGGGTGTTCCCTAAAGGCATCTGGCTATTAATAAGTTCTATTATGGGTCACTGAGCAAAGAGGAGAAACAAATATAGACGAGCACAAACTCAGGATTGGGGAGACACTATTAAATAATTAGATATAGAGTAAAAGTAACAAAGATACTCACCCCTCCTCCAACCACGTGGAAAAGCAATCCAGTTGATTCATAGGTTGCCTAAAAGGAACAAGTGACAAAGGGATTTAAATTTGCCTACAAGAGAGAGTTCAGCATAAGCTTAATGTGAGATGAAGGAATAATTGGTCAAAAGATGATACAACTCGGTTTACAGCGAGGTTCTTACAATCAAGGAAAACCACAACTGAGGATACTTTGATTCCCACAGCTGTTAACAGCACTAATCTGCACTTTTGTGAATCAGTGTAAGAGAACTACTTGCTCGCAAATAAAGGAAATTAGTGTGTTGCTAAGATGCCTGAATAATAAACTTGGTGTCACTGACATCTCCATTTCCCCACTGAGTAGAAAAAGCCTTTATGGAACGTTGTCTGCTCCTTCACGTCTCGTTTCAAAGATTTGTGAGTGTTGAAATCCAAGGCAAGGTGTTGCAGTGGAACAGACTTTGGCTATGTGCATAGTACAGGATTTTGTAATCTTCTCTATAGCATCCAATTATGTTTCCATTCTTTTATACTTTTCTTTAGTCCTGGAGAGACCACCATAATATGTCTGCCTAATGCAAAAAATGCATGCACTTTCAAGTTTCCTTGTCCCCCCGCAAAAAAAAGTTCCTTATTTTGACATCTTTTTATTATCTTAATTAAAACCCAGTTGATCTTGACAGAATATCCTTAAAGCAAGACAAAGCCTGCAACTGAATCAGAGCAAAATGTCCCATTCTTTGCACATGCATCAGATGGTGCTTGTGGTTTTATGGATTGTCTTAAATCTTCTACTACAACGTCAATGAACTTTGCAGCACAGAGATAACATTATGGGAGCAGTATCAGCCAACTGGTAGAGTCAGCTGTAAAATTATAACTGCCAGTCATTTAATTTCATATTTCCACTGTGTGTTGAAGAATTCTCTGAATAAACTCGCTTCTAGATACTCTGGATTATTCTAGAACATGATAAAATAAACATTTTTACCTTCTTATATCTTTGGCTTTTTTCCCCCCCTAGTTTTTCATCACGGTTGCGACTGTTCACGTAACACAGCGAAGATCTGAAGTGTATTGATGTGTAGATACCGGAATCAGCATTCATATTCCATAGAGGTTACAGCCATGTCTAACACAAAAGACTATGGCTTGCTTTTTTTTTTTTTTTGATTTCCAGTGCATGATTCCATGATTAACTGCTCTAAACATAGTGATGTGTTCAAATTGTATGTTCAGCTGATTATCCCTATGAAGTCACCAAAATTGTTTATACCACCGAGTTCTGCTCCTGTAGTCCTTAACTGAAACACGGCAAACACAGAAATCCCTCTTCTGGATGACTTAGCCAAGATGAATTTTTCTCATGTTTGGGCAGAACAGCAAGAGAGTATTGAGAATCCTAGCTATTGGTTCTCTCTTATTTGTATTTGGCTTTTGTACTATGCTAAGAACAGAAACAAATGAAATCTGAAAAATGTAATGAAACAGGCCATTTTTGCACAAAGTTATTGACAACTCTCTCACAACAGACATGAATAAAAATTATAAGTTGCCTCTTTACAATATTTCTTAACATTTTGGACACAGGGAATTTTCAGATTTGGTTAGCTGATTTAAAGCTGGATTTGCAACTTGCTCTGTAACTCAGAACTCAGATGTGCTCAAAGGTTGAGTCTTTGTCTTTGGAAAAAACAACCCAGGTATTGTTCTCCGGCTCTAAGGCCGAGATGCATGGCATGGTTTGCGTGCCAAAGCCCACAAAATTAGGTGGCTTCATCTTTACTGGAAATAGTTACTGGAACATGCTGCTCTGACAAAGCTTATCTGGGCACTGTAGGGGAAAGTGCTCATTTACAGAGACAAAATACCGCACGAGGGATGGGACCTGCTGTTAAACAGTGTAGGCGACCATGTGCCATTCCCTTAGAATGTGGCCCTGTCCCATTCACCGGTATAAACATAGCAGAAGGGCACAGCTGCCTTGGAGAACCAGTAGTCAGTACAAGGGCTTTACAGGATGTCCTATTCATCCTCCAGACAAGAAGGTGACTGACATTTCTTTCTATGTCCCAGTTATCTGGAAATGAAAATACTTCATTTCTGGAGGGTAGTTTAATTTGGGGTGTTTGTGACTGCACATGCAAAACAGCTAGAGAATTACTGAGACTGAGGGGATTAAAATTCAATTTACACCTCCCCAGGCATTTTGGTTTCAGGATGCTAAGTAACCTATTGTCAAAAGGCCCTGACTTTAGAGAACAAAATAAAATAACAGACAATAGCACTACTGATGCATTATTCCTTTTTACATTAAAAAGTGGATGTGAAGTTACTAAATTTGTTAGATGCAATCAACTCCAGTTATGCTCCAAAGTATAAACTCAGTATTAGACAGTTTAATAATATTATAAAAATCTGCTCTTTGCAAAAGAATGACATGGATACATTATACAAATCTGAAAAGAAAACCTTTGGGAGATGATCTAATGGTAGCAATTATACAATATGTCGCAGGATAAAAGTTCAACAGCATAAATATTGATGGCAATTAGCTAAGAATTAAATGCACAGTTAAAAAGGTAAGTGCCGTATGAGAATTGAATGCTTCAGCAGAAATCTTGTTTGGAAAATACAGTGGGAGATCATTTCACAAAGTTGTGCTGTATCAGAAACGCACCATTACTAAAGGGTTTTGATTAAGTGGAAGAGATCAAATTTGTTTCTCTGAAACTTAAAAGCCTCGCATAAGCATACCAAATGAGAAGTGGCTGAGAATTAGACTGCAGCAAAGGAGACTATGTTTTATTCTTACAGCAAAGATACAGTAAGTCACACCAAAACTCTCCATAGCCCCAGTTGAGAACTACTGTGTTTGGTCTTGTTAATATGTATATATATTTAGATATCGATTAAGTAAACTGGACATCCACAAGTCCATGGGTCCTGATGGGATGGACCCGTGAGTGCTGAGGGAGCTGGCAGAAGTCACTGCTGTGCCTCTTTTCATCATCTTTCAAAGGTCCTGGGGAACAGGCGAGTTGCCTGGGGACTGAAGGAAAATCAATGTCACTCCAGTCTTCAAAAAGGGCAAGAAGAAAGACCCGGGAAAAGACCCAGTCAGTCAGCCTCACCTCCATCCCTGGAAAAATGATGTAACAGCTTGTTCTGGGCGTCACCTCAAAGCATCTGGAGGAAAAGGTTATCAGAAGTAGTCAACACCGATAAAGCAAGGGGAAGCCATGTCTGACTAATCTGATAGCCTTCTACAATGGCATGACAGGAAGGATAAATGAGGGGAGGGTAGTGGATGTTGTCTGCCTTGACATCAGCAAGGCTTTTGACACCATGTCCCGCACCATCTTCATAGGCAAGCTTAGGAAGTGTGGGTTAGATGAACAAACAGTGGGATGGTTTGAAAATTGGCTGGCAGATGGAGCTCAGAGTGTTGTGATTAGTGGCACAGAGTCCCAGTTGGAGGCGTCTGACTAGTTCCTCAGGGGTCAGTACTGGGTCTAGTCCTGTTCAATATATTCATCAATGGCCTGGTTGAAGGGATGGAGTGTACCATCAGCAAGTTTGCTGGTGACACAAAGCTGGGAGGGGTGGCTGACATGGCAGAAGGCTGTGCTGCCATTCAATGCGACCTAGACAGGCTGGAGAGTTGGGAGGAGAGGAACCTAATGAAGTTCAACAAGGGTAAGCATAGGGTCCTGCACCTGTGGAGGAATAACCCCATGCACCAGTGTAGGTTAGGGGTGACCTGCTAGAAAGCAGCTCTGCAGAGAGGGACCTGGGAGTCCTGGTGGACAACAGGATGAACTTCTTTCCTTTGAAGGTGGCAGAACACTAGCACAGGCTGCCCTGAGAGGTGATGGAGTCTCCAACTTCAGAGATATTCCAAACCCGCTGACATTCCAAACCCACCTGAACGTCATCCTGTGCAACCTACTCTGCGTGACCTTTGTCTGGCAGGGTTGTTGGACCAGATGATCTCCAGAGGTCCCTTCCAACCCTAGTGATTCTGTGATTCTGTGATACCCTGTTTAGATGTTTGCATGTCTGTTAGTAGAAGGATTTATATGAAATATGTTTCAACTAATAAAGTTGCTTCATACTGGTATCTGCACTCTGATGCCACAGTTTCACAGTCAGTTCAGGCATAAATTGGCATAAATTGGCACCGCTGCTGAACCTGCCTTTCCATCGTCTCCCTCCAGCCCTGGCTGCACCACCATATGCCTGTGACATTGCCTCTTCCCTTTTTGGCACAATTTACTTTGATTTCCGTCTCTTTCTCCAGGTTCATTCCCTGATTCAGACCTGTAAGCACAGAAGAAGGGCAGTGCCAAGGTGAGGATGGGCAGACATAAGTGGGGTCTTATGTTCCAGCAGCAGTGCCAGCATGCGCTGGTTTGCATGGATTGTGGGACAACACCGTCACTAAGGAGAGAACTGAGGTGAGACAAAGACTGATTTGCCAAATTCAGGAGATGACAGCTGGTCTAACAAAACAACAGCTGTTTTTTCTAAGAAAGAGCAGTAATGCTTATTTTATTTGAGGAGCGGCAAAACTCGCTCCTGAAGTAGAAAGACATTCCAAAGGAGAATTTAGCAGGAAGATTTACAGGGTATGTAAAGCTGTTCTCAGCGAATCATCAGCAGTTCCTCTGTATCTTCTGATGGAGAAAAGGTTCCAGCAACACAGGAAGGGGAATTGTCTTTGTAAACTTGGGCCCATTTGTTTTCTTTCTAGAGCCAAGTAGATAGTAATCCACAGGTGACCAGGGCAGTTGACAAGGAGTGGCTCATGCTACAGAGGACCTTTGGTAATTCATATACCAAGAAGAAGTTTTTGAGGGAGTTAGTGTCCTAGTCCTCAGAGATAAAAGATATGAAAACAGGCTCCTAGGTCCTGAGCTATGGCTTCAAATCATACCATAGCCAAAATGCTTTGTACAGACTGTGGAGGTTACCTGTTACCTTCGCACAGGAGAAGATCACTCAAGAACCAGGTGGACCAGGGGCACCGGGATTCCTGGCTGGAAGGTAGGAGGTTTCTTTTACCCGTTTCCCCAGTGCTATGTATGTCTGGATACTTTCCATGCCAAATGTCTGTGCTATCCTTTACTAGACACAAACTCTGATCTAGAACCCTTGAAAAACTCTGAAAGAAGATAAGCTAATCTGAAAAGCTAATCTGTTCCTCTAGGAAGATCTTTTATCTAAGGAATGCAGCATAATGCAAATGCAGGCAGTGAGACAGAATCCTTGACAAATGGTGACTTTTTACAGCTGGATAGATATCTTTTCCAAACTTGGCAGAAGTTTTTTCTTTTTCTTCTTTACTCATGTCTTTTATAAACATTTGTCTAGCTAGTATGCTGCAAATAAGTACTTTTTGCATTTATGCTAACGTCTGAAGACTGAATTTTAAGAGGAACTGATTCCCATGACCTTTCTTAAGATGTGGAACAGCCCACTTGAAACCAGATAATGCTTAACATCATCATTTTCAAAGTAGTCAGATAATATGCTGAGTAATCTACTCATAAATGCTGATATTTGTTCAAATTTATATCAATGGAACTTGCAATGTTACACATTGCTATAAGGTATGTTGGAAGAGCCTGTCCTGTCTCACCACTTTTATTCCCAGCTTTAGCAAATCCTACTTCAGCTCTTACTTTTGGTTCACATGATGACACTGTCCTGTAACCGCTTAATCTTTCTCCCAGAGCAAGTATTTTACCCTCTTCAGGTGGTGCCAAAAGTCCATAAGCCTTTATTATCAGCCTTTATTATAAGCCTTACCAGCTTATTATCTGGGTCTGATTTTTCCACTGCTTTGCACAGTACGGAATCACTCACACCTGAGCAACCTGAGTGTTAGGTGACTGTTGAACACTTTTAATCAGGAAAAGTATTTGACAGCTATTTAGCACTTACTTTGCACTGATATAAATAACAGAATATGTAAGGCAGTAGAAGAGTTTAAAGTGCCTTAATTGCTCTTTGTCAACTACTTTTGTTGTTGCCACAAGCAAAAGATGTTTTCATTTGAGAAACATATTCCCTGTGTTGATGTCGATGTTTTAAAAATCAAAGCTATGTGAAGAAATGAGGGCATTGGAAGAAAAAACCACTTGCCATTGGATCATGTAAGCACCAAGATTATGCCTCTTTGCAAACACCTCAGATGAGAGAAATTGAAAAGAGAGTAGTTGTGCAAATAATGAAAAAACGTCTTTTTTTCCATGACAACTGGAATACTTCTTGTTATACCTATCAATTCGCAGTGGAGGCTGCAAAGATGAAGTAGAATATATGTATATTCAAAAATATATAAGCATTTATATAAATGGAAATAAATACACCTATACATTTAAAGACTAACAGTCCTGGGGAGATACCTCTTTCAAAACAGCCCATGAGACTCATATCCTGGGTATCCCTGAGGACTTCTCGTCCTCTTCTGAAGATATAGCATGGAACAAGATACTAACTATTCAGATTAGATTATAAATGACGAAATGCAAAATTTTGTCATTCATAGTTTGGAGAAAAACTTTCTTCTAGCTGGCAATTTTAGAAGACATTACTGTTTGCTTAAGCCCCTGCCTTGACAACATCTTAAATAGTCCTATCAAAATAAGTGTGGCATTTCCATGTACAAAAAACTAAGCACGTATGTGTCAGAAGGACTGAAGCTTGAGAAGCTGAATTACTTGATTTGTGGGTGCTCTCAAGCAGCTGGACTTCTTCATGGACAATATTATGGATTAATCCACTGAAGGTAAAAGTAACACCCACAGCTTTCAAGAGCTGTGTTAGAAATGTGAGCCACCGAATCAATTACCATCTACAGATTTACATAAATGGAAATACGAATGTATCATTCTTCAGACTTTCTGAAGGCCACTAGAGCAAGCCATGATTTACTTGAAATCTAAAATGGGCTGTTACTGGATTCAGAAAACCGCTTTAAGACTTAGTAGGTCAATAGCAAATAAGGGTCTAGAACCACAGCACACTACTGAAAGTTTAGCCAACAGATTTTGAATGAATAACAGTGATATTCAAATACTGGTTCAAGCATTTATCTGCTGACAAATGCAGTAAAATGGTAGTGTTAGGTGATGAAGGGGAAATGCAAAATCAAACATTATTTAAAGTTTACTTAAAGACGACAACAACAAGCTATCTAGGGTAGCTACCAACAGAAGGGATGCATCAATTAATTGACCTAGCCCTAGATTCTCTCTGAGACTGGCTAAATGTTATTGATTTAAAAAATAATTTCTTTGAGAACAGTGTTCAATAAACTAGGATACTGTAATATCTCCTTTCCTGAAAATCTAAGGGATAAATAAAAGTTTCAGCTGAAATATTTCACTGGGTATAGCTACTCTCTTCTAGTAAATGCCCAAATATTTAATTTTCCAACAGCAGATCAGCTGGGAATAAGGTCTGAGAGTGTAAGAATCATAGAATCATAGAATGGTTAGAGTTGGAAGGGACCTTAAAGATCATCAAGTTCCAACCCCCCTGCCATGGGCAGGGACACCTCTGACTACAGCAGGTTGCTCAAAGCCCCATCCAGCCTGGCCTTAAACACTTCCAGGGATGGGGCCTCCACAACTTCCCTGGGTAACCTGTTCCAGTGCCTCACCACCCTCACAGTAAAGAACTTCTTCCTAATATCTAATCTAAATCTCCCCTCTTCCAATTTAAAACCATTACCCCTTGTCCTATCACTAGACTTCCTGACAAAGAGTCCCTCTCCAGCTCTCCTGTAGGCTCCCTTCAGATACTGAAAGGCTGCTATCAGGTCTCCCCGGAGCCTTCTCTTCTCCAGGCTGAACAGCCCCAGCTCTCTCAGCCTGTCCTCATAGGAGAGGTGCTCCATCCCTCTAATCATCTTAGTGGCCCTTCGCTGGACCTGTTCCAATAGTTGCATGTCCTTTCTATGTTGAGGACTCCAGAGCTGGACACAGTACTCCAGGTGGGGTGTCACAAGCGCAAAGTAGAGGGGGAGAATCACCTCCCGTGAAGAGCCTCCTCATTAGTAGTGCTGGATGTCATGTGGGTCTTCCAGATAGGAACACGATGTAGGAAAATTCTTTCAGCTTCTCCAGTGTCTTTAGCCCTGTTTCCTACTAGTCTCAACACTGTAATCAACAGAACATTAGAGTTAGGCGAGGGAGTTGAGCCTGCTTGTGTTTCAGACAGTAAAAGCAGTGGAAGATGTATATATGATGTACATGGATGATAACCTATTATCGGACTTAGAGGTTTAAACAGCTGTGTGTTTAAAAATGAAGCAGAAAGGAAAATTAAAAAAAACATGATTAACTGACAAATCGAAGCGGTCATTCAAGCCAGGAAGAAACTGAAAACTAGTCTTGGTGAAGCAGAGAGGAAAATAAAATTATGTTAGACAAAACATAAATTAAGAGACTTCAAAGGCAATCAAGTGCAAATGCTGCAAGCTTAGAGAGAGAGCAGGAAAATAGCCTCACTGATATAAAGTGAAAGATCTAGTTAGAAAAAAACCCCAATAAAACAACTGCTTTATATTCATCATTTTTCCAGCTGATTCGAATTAGTATGTCATAGAATTTTCTGGTTTCCTTCCATATCACGTGGTTACTTCCTATAGCTTAGCTGGTGGATGGCTTTTTGGCACGGATTACCATGTTTTGCTGATTACAGTTCGCTTTGCCACACAAATTCAAGCTCCCAGGCAATTAGGTTACTTGGAGAAACACATGACTTCTCAGATGCCAGGTGTTATTAAAGAGCTCACACCCTTACTTTTTAATATCTCCGGGAAAGGCAGCATACTGGAATTAGTTCTGCTTAGATTAGCAAGGAGTAAAGCACAGGGAACATGGGGACAAGCATTTTAGCAAGGCCTGTAATGATATGACAAGGGTACCGGGGAGATATAACCCCACTCACCAGATTAGGGACTGACCTGCTGGAAAGCAGCTCTGCAGAGTGACCTGGGAGTCCTGGTCAGTCCATGGCCAACAGTATGACCATGAGCCAGCAATGTGCCCTGGTGGCCAAGAAGGCCAATGTCATCCTGGGGTGCATCAAGAGGAGCGTGGCCAGCAGGTGGAGGGAGATCATCCTCCCCCTCTACTCTGCCCTGGTGAGACCACAGCTGGAGTCCTGTGTCCAGTTCTGGGCTCCCCAGTTTAAAAAAACAGGGAACTGCTGGAGAGGGGACAGCAAAGGGCTGCAAAGATGATTAGGGGACTGAAACGTCATTCTTATGAGGAAAGGCTGAGGGAGTTGGGTCTCTTTAGTCTGAAGAAGAGAAGACTGAGGGGGGATCTCATCAATGCTGAGCAATACTTAAAGGGAGGGGGCCAGGCTTTTTTCAGTGGTGCCCAGTGACAGGACAAGAGATAACTGGTACAAACCTGAATACAGGAAGTTCCATCTGAACATGAGGAGGAACTTGTTTCCTTTGAGGGTGGCAGAGCCCTGGCACAGGCTGCCCAGAGAGGTGGTGGAGTCTCCGACTCTGGCGACATTCCCAACCTGCTTGGACGCCATCCTGTGCAACCTGCTCTGGGTGACCCTGCTCTGGGAGGGAGGTTGGACTAGATGATTTCCAGAGGTCCCAGCCAACCCCTAACATTCTATGATTCTAATTGTTTTAAAGTAAAAGAGGGAAGATGTAGACTAGATATAAGGAAGAAAATTTTTATAGTGAGGGTGGTGAGACACTGGCTCAGGTTGCCCAGAGAGCTGGTGGATGCCCCATCCCGGGAAACATTCCAGGCCAGGTTGGACGGGGCTCTGAGCAACCTGATCTAGTTGAAGATGTCCCTGCTCATGGCAGGGGGGTTGGACTAGATGGCTTTTAAAGGTGCCTTCCCACGCAAACTATTCTATGATTCTACAACTGTCAGACTGCTAGGTGCTGAGGACTGGCAACTGCATTACATGTATTTCAGGGGGGTTTAGGGACCAAATTAGCTCTGCTCTGCTCCTGGGAACAGAATGCCTATTATGAGTTGAAATGTATTAGATACCTAGATACCCAGACCTTATTTCCTAGTTTAGTTTCATCTGAAAGGAACCTATTTTTTGTGCTTTGATACTGCTTTGTGAAGCAAGCCAGAGAGCAGAAAATGGAGGCTATTGGGAGATTTTTTTCAAAAATGCCCCCTTGATCTGGAGTAAAATGCTGATGCAGACTCACTCACTGGTGATTAACTTGAAGAGAAGCATCTGGTCAGATTCAGATTTCTTTTGTGGGCAGCAATGAAACTGGATTTTTGGCATGTTGAAAACAGAGAGGGAAAGATCTGAGCATGTGGAGTTCTCTCTGTATTCTTTCTTGACCAGCTTTTAATTAAAGAACCAATTTTAAACTAGATTGCCAGGGAGTAAGAAGACCAATACCGCAGAAAAAGCAAATTAGTTCTTTCCATCATTCTTTACCACACTTGGCAGATATACACCTGCCCTAAAGCTATTCTTTGCAAGTAATGAAGATGAGGCACTGTCAAAGATCAAGATGAAAAAAGAGGGGATGCCAGAACAAAGTGATAATTTAAATCACAATAACTTGCCAGAACTGGGTAGTAGAATTGAAATGAATGAAAATGCTGAATTGCTAACAAAAAAAAAAAAAAGTCAATCTTTATTGGACACCCGGAAAGCCACCCAGTTTTGCCTATCTGTACAAGAGGTGATGTTGTGAGCTGCTAACCATTGATGTTCACTCCATCACAAGGTAAATTAATTGAAAAAAAAATTATACAAGCTCTTACACATGAACATGATAAATAATGTTAAATCCTTATGGATCCTTTGCAAGGCAATCACATTGCTTCAGTCAACTGAAGCCAGTTGTAACAGTAAAAAATGGAAGATACAATTATTGGGGTAGAATTTTTATATGTTACATTCTTTTTGTCTTTTTTTTAAAGCAAAACTTTTACTTAGGCTATTAGTCTTGCCGATTGTTGAGTGCAATTCTACTGTGGATTAGAAACCAATGGGAGGAGAGGCAGGGAGAAAAGCAAAAATAAATAAGTGCAACATGGACGGAAGTTGAAAATGAGTGCCTTCTTAGTATAATATGTCAGATTATCACTTTAAGTTAAAACAAACAAACAAAAAAACAAACAAAACCCACCCAAACTAAACCCTTAAGGTTGTTCCCAGGTATAGCTGAGAATTTTGTTTTGTAAGCTCTGCACTTTCCCATCTGTCCACGCTTCTTACTTGCTGCTCAATAGGGACATTTGGGGCCAGGGTGAAACTGCAGAACATTCTGTGTCTGTAATGGTCTCCAACACAAAGTGTCATAGGAGGCAATTCCTAAATGGGGGTAACCCCTGACTTTCATCGGCATCATACTCAGACTGTCAATTACAGTCTAAATGATTCATCCTTTTTTTAAAGTAAGGCTAAGGAGAAATAAACTATTTTTCCTCCACAGGTTAAAATTTTTGTACTTTCTTTGAGATGTTCCTGAATTTCTCTTTTTGATAGCAAGGACTTGAACACTAGCCACCCTCTGCCCACTCATTAAGTTTCTCCTTATTTCTACAGTAGAGTGATCCTCCAGATAATAGCTAAGGCAGGGTCTCTCTGGGGTAGGTTTCATCCTAAATACCGAGTGAGATGGAAGACTGATGAAAAATGGGCTGTTAAAACATATTATAAACCACTGAACATAAACAGTTAAAATGTATGATGGGAAAGAGCAGAAAGTGCAAATTGTATCAGCAACTTGCTTCTGATATTTCTTTATTTGTAGTATTGGGCATCCTTAATATTATGCTTGGGCAATTTTTATAAGCCGTCTATAAGCTGATAGATGCCAAAGCAGCTATCATGAAATCCGGTTGAGACAAAGAAATGTAGGGATGAGAAAAGAATAAGAAATGGCGTACAAACAGTAAGAATCACAATTACCTTGTCAAGGATTAAAAAACATGCTCAGGCTGTCAGTCTTTGGGCTTCACAACACAAGTCCTCACAGCGATTGCCTGGGGTTAGGGAGAGATGTCCCTTTCATCACAGGGATCTCGTCTCCGGCTCTGAACTCTTTTATATGATACGGTTCAGCATCACCACAAGAATTTCATGTTAGATAGACCATTAGTGGGATTCTGTGTGTCAGCCTCTGTGTTCCCTGTCTCTGTGTCATGTATCCAAGGCAGAAACTCGGCTTTCTTACCTAGTGATAAGGAAACTCTGAACTCTAGTAGCTGTGTCTTAAAGGAAACCGGCCATGAAAGAACATGCCAGGTCTTGATTAATAGCACATGCAATTTCCCTTCCAGGCCTGTAAGCAGGGGATTTGGCAGCTAAGTATAGTTGTTATGATATAAGAAACACACACCGTATTAGGAGACTACACTGGAACAAGAGGTGAAAACTTAGGAAGAACTCAGACATTATCACAAAATCTATTGAAACAGTCTGTACGATCACAGAAGTTATATTTAGGAGATAATAAGGTAAACGAGGAAATCCAGATGTCACAATATAAAAAACAAGCAAACAAACAAATGAAGAACTGAATTTATTGAATCAACCGTACAGACAAAAATCAATAAAGATTTGCCAGAGCCAACCTCCAGAGAAGTAAGGTCAGTTATTAAAAGAAACTAGCTCTTTGACTCAAATATCAGAAATATTTCACTCTGTACTTTTAGCATGAGTAGATAATGAAGACTTTATCTTGCAACATGACAACAACGTTATAAAAATAAACCCATTGTCATCTGCACTCCAAAGTGTCACTGATAAGTTTTAAAAATATATTTGACTCTCTAGAGCTAAGTTATTGCTCAAACTAGTGTTATTACTTACTGGCTATGTCCAGATCTTCAGAAACAGGGATTAAAATGGCATTGCTGTCTCTGACATGCAAATGTTTTAGCATTTTTAAACATCTGTATCTCCTATGGAATACGCTAGCCTAGTTTCAAGGGCACGGTAGGCAAGTATCCTCATCATCTCACAGTTTTGCCATTCTGCGTGGGCACAGAAAGGGAGATGGACCATCCTTTACAGCACCTAGCTCCAAGGACTGCTTTCCTACACTGTTTAGGTATCCAAACCTCTTCTGGATTCCTCTCTGGAGCCTGTAAAAAAAAGTACTCACTTCTAGATACAAAATTCTAACTTTGTGTGAACTCTGAGATTCTTGCCCCTTGAGTTCCCCAGGTCAGATACGATTTGGATTCTCTCTTTTGTTTTCTCTGACACCTGGTCGTCTCTATCTACCCAAGATTCAAAACTGATAAATCTTCTGACTATAGACAGTCCTTTATGACTGTCCATTTGAAAGCTGAATCAAGCTGTCATTTTTGTGTGGATTGTCTTAAAATGCAACTGGTAACCCCAGTCAAATTCTAGTAATGAGACTATGTGGCAGTTCTACTTCACCAAACATCTTGTTGACTTTCACAGCTCAACCCTTAAGAAACTTAACCCATTTTTCTAGCCGCAAAAAGAGGAAAAAAGATGCTGTCAGGTAACACAGGTGTTTTTTCCACCCGGTAAACTTTTGGCTTTCTCCCAAAATAGGATTCAAGGATCCTGCATTGCACCTTAGTCATGCTTGTGCTACCAGATATTGAGACATTGACATGAGTTTTTGAACTGCACGTAGCTGTCTGTGGGAGAGGTCAGTATTTCTGTGATATAGTGCAGCTACATACAAAACACAACCTTTTAATACAAGAGTGGAATTTCACCTTTTCAAAATATCACTCTTCTCTGCAAAAAACTTTGATAAAATTATGCAGCTTTCTTTTAGTTGGACTTATCAGAGGTTAATTTTTCATATTGATGAGCACCTTTGATCTAAAAATCACAACCTTTATAACACTTGCTGTTGGGCACCTAAAATTGCTATCAAGTCATAAAAAATTATCTTCTTTCCCAGCGGGAGGTGAGTGGCAAAAAATTAAACTGTTGCTGTCACAGCTACCATCACATGATGGTGGCTGTGTAAAACATTAAAAAAGAGTTTGATCATATTTTTGATTTTCAATTTGTCATAGGCCTCTTAACCTTCTGTAACGCATTGTGCTTGAGGATTAAGGCCATTAGTCTAATAACTATAATTAGTCTTAATTATCCTAATAGGGGATATTAGTTAATGAAATCTCATTTCAATGTTCCTAATAGATTTAATTTATGCAATATTTATGTCAGCTTGAAAAACAGAAGCATTTTGCAATGCACCTAATTTTTAATGACTTACCAAGAAGTATTAGTTTAGTGGAAAATATATAATCATATGCAACCTCTCAATGTGCCATAAATTTACCTTACACCAGTCACCGTAACGTGAGGGAGCACCGAGACCTTTACACCTCTTCCCCTTACTTTTGCTGGAAAGAATTTTTAAACATCCCTGGCTGTCACTTTTCTAATTGTTTATCTTTCTTCCTAACTTCTTGCTTTTATTACTGCCCTGCCAAGTAATTCAAATGTTACTCAGTCACTAGCGTCCTTTCCTCACTTCTGGTCCCTCCCTCCCTTTCTGTGAGATGGCCAATAAAGCCAAACAAGCTGAAAATTTCCAATACCAGAAATAGATCACAATGAGGAAAGGATCCCTGTTATCATTATTGCCTCTCAACAGCTCTGGGTTGAGGGAATTCATGTTTACATTTGTGAAATAAGCACTTAAAATGAAACTAGCACATGTTGAATTCTAAGTGCTAATTGAATGTTCATGTTGATTTTACCATAGAAAAAAATGGGGGTTTAAAGAATACTTTTATTTACCAGTTTCAAAGACCTTATGGGGTCAGATTTTCTATCTAAACCTATTGTAGTCTTTTTTCTGCTCCATGCAGAAAATCAGCACAAAGCTTTACCATTGCTGTCATAACTCAGGGCCTAAAGCACTGTAAAGAAATCTGCTTTAGATTTACAGAAATGCCCTTAACTGCGAACAGAGGTAGCTCTAACCTCAGGGAAAGTGAGGGAGTCCCGTTCTCAGCAGAACTTTATAACCCTCAGTAAAATTTTTCCAAGTCTAATTCCCCACCTGTGCTAACCGTGATGTTGCCCAACCACACTGGCACCAAGCCTGGCACCGTAGCACCTTAGGACTGGCAGTACACCTCGCTTGCGTGTCTGCCCTCAAGTGGGAGTCACCACCAGCTAAAAGGCCTTAGAGGTCCTATGTTTAAGCATATTCCATCAAAAGAAGACATAAGCTTAAAAAATGTGAGGGAATCTCCAGGAAAAAAAAAAAAAAATTGAAGGAAAAGAGCAGGGATTTTTCATTGTTCTGAGTACCAGATTGAAGGCTCTCGCGAGCTTTGCTTTCTCCCTGAAGACAAAGAAAAATTGATAGGAGTCTTTCATCCTTTCAGCCTCACTGCCAAAGAGCCACGGATGCTTAGTCTGCCTGTCCCTGCTGAAAGGAGCAAATGGTCCAGGAACTTGGACCATTCATGTAAAGACTGAAACTGATAGCAGTCTTCTAGGTGAGCAACCAGGGACCCATCATTTTCAGTCTTTCCACCAGAAAAAAATGCTTCCTTAGGAAAAAAAAAAAATATATTTCCTACCAGAAATCTATTCTAACACAAAATTATCAACTACTAAGCTTATAACACTTGTGAATGAACTCTGTACTAAGTAAATTTCATCTACAAATTAAATGTTAGCATACCATCCAGTATAACATTTCTAAAACCACCTAAGTTGGAAGACAAACTTTGTTTTCAGCAATGACTTAAGCATTTCTGATTTAGATGCTTTGGAAATTTTAAGTGCAGTGTCTTCATGTATTTGGTGTTAAAGATAAAATGTAAAAATGAAAGAAAAAAAGAAAGGATGAAAAAGCAAGCACTGAACTGAGAGTTGAGGCTTTCAAACCTTCTACAAAGGCAGTTATGTCAAGAAAAGTTCCATTTTAAGAGTGATTTTTCCATGGGAAGGGACTGATAAGGATTAATACTACAGATATCTTTTGCTTTGCTTGTAACTGTTTTATATCTCGAGCAAATTGCTAGAGGGATGCTGGTGAGTCCTTAGTTCCCCTTCTCCCCAGCCACACATTTCCACCCATTCCCATTTGCCAGTCCTTGAGCTCCAATGGTTGTGTTGGTTAGTCAAGCAGGGAGCTGATGTACTGGGAGTTGATCTTTGATTGCTTCTTTTTTGTTTGATTAGTTTTAAGCTGTGTCAGCTCGTTAAGGATGTGGGAATGGGTCCCTGACAGGATAAGGAGTGTGAAACTGCCCTGGCTACCCCATTTTATGCACTGGAAATAAGATGGGTAAGGGAAAGAAATGGAAAGCTGCTGAAATTCAGACTAAAATTTCACATCTGGTTTCTTCTTCTAGTCTGTACCTCTGCAAAGTTGCCTACCTTAAAAATTGAAAGATTTGGACTGTTCAAAGAAGCAGAATGTTTATCTCAATGTAAATCATGTTTATAAATCTTTTTTCTCCGCATCTGTTATATGATTTTGTTACCCTCTATGGCTGAAATTCACTGTGGGACAAACAATCAGGAACAATGTCTGTAAGCCACTTCAGCCTTGCAAAAGCCTTATCTTTCCTAAGCAACACATGTTTAAAATCAAAGGTGATGTATAAGGTGATATAAGTAGTTGAAAAGCAGCCCATGTTGCCAATGTTAACATACTGAAGAGCCATAATTTTAACTTTTTCATGCATTTCATAAGTATTCCCCTGAAGAAGGTTAAACATGATGGTGTTATAGACCTTATTTTTATGAAAAATTAAAAATTCCAATGGGTTTTCAGATAAAAGGATTCTTCGTTATACAGTTTGACTTATTTTTAATTACTGAACAAGTAAACATACTTGCATGGAATTCACTAAGGCATACTTGAGCTTTCTTCACCTATCACAAACCTAGCAACAATATACGCTAAAGAACTATTCTAGCTGCCATCCAGAGATTTGGGAAAAATGAAGTTTGTCTTGAATGCCTATTTCTTGGGGTTTCTTACTTCTATCAGGCCCACTGTTGAAATTTACCCTGTGGGGAAAGCAAACTCCAAGCTAATGCATGTGCAAAGAATCCTAACCCCATTTTTGAGGATTTCAGAGGGACTTCAGGAGCATTTAGCTTTGCGCTATCCCTCCATTGGGAAAAGAACCTTGCCCAAAGAGAGGATTTACAGTAATTATCATCATCCTGGAATTTTACAAACAACATACATGACAATGAAGTGCACTTTAAAATATCGCCCTAATCGTTATTAATTCCTTTGCTATTTATGATAATAATGGTAATTATGATGAACTCATTTTGCACTAATGTGAGTGCTTCTGGAACTCCACGTTAATTTGTAACACTATCCTAAAGTGTTATTCAAGAAGGATATTAGACACTGTATTTTTGAAAGGTTTGCAAACTCTTTAAAAACAAAGACTGCCAGGGAAAAAAAAAAAAAGCACTTTCTCCAACTGAGGATTTTGTTTGTTTTTGATTAAACCTGTAGTTTCTGCTGAGATTTAACAGTGATGAAAACTGACAAGGTTGAAGGGAATAAGCTGAGGCTCGTGTCACAGGGAATACATACAGAGAGAGAAGAAAAATCTTGTACTTTTCAAAGGCATTTGCTTAAATCATTTTTGCTTTCATTTTACCCCTAGTGACAACTGCCAGATTAATGCCACTGGAAATTAAAAATTATAAGTTTACTCAGTATATAAAGAGTGCCAGCTTCTGCTAATGTTGACTGTATCTGATTGAAAGACTGATTTATAATGAGACCTGGGTGATTCAGTTTGCATATCTGTTCCGGTGTACCGTCATTGCTCAAGTATCTTTACTAATGATCAGGACGTTACAGATGTATTAGTCCACTATGTTCACAGAATGCCAGTTTTTTGTAAATGAATCATTTAAACTGTAATCCTTCAAACTCTTGAATTTAGCTACCTATGCAGTTTATTTTTCCACTTGAGCTGCCTGTTGCACTTAGGCCTGAGCATCTTCCACACAGGTGAAAGGCCAAATCTAAAGTAGATATGTGGTTTGCTCCGAATTTTTCAAAGCTTCTTTCAAAATCCTGGCAAGTGTTGAGATCTGCTTTTCACACCCCATCAGCACAGGACTATTTCTCCATATTATTTCCCCTGGCAGCAGGGCTGATGCAAGTGGCTCCAGTATCCTGCCACTCACTCTCCTTTCAGAACTGCTTGGTGAATTTATATTATTTAAACACCTACTTTATTTTTGCAGTGTTATCAGTGCAGCTGATGGGAAGTCACAGGGGTGGAAATCATTGGCAAGGGGAGCAAAAGCTGCTTAAGTCGACTTTGCTGCCCAGGGAAAATGGAATGACTGGTCTTAAGTTTATGTACCAGTGAAATTCACTGAGGGCTTAAACTAAATGGGATTTAAGTAGTGCATAGGCTGCTGTACACAGATGTTTGTGCCCTTCCAGAGAAAAACTGGTGAGAACACATTCAGATTCAAGAATGATGTCACTATTTTCACAACATTTTTGTTTTCACTTTTTGCAAAGAGTGGAGTTTGTGAACTTCATTATGCTAAAATACACATGAAAATCAATGACTAAAAATCAAATGAGCTTTGTTAAGCTCAAATTCTCTGTTATTCGAGACAGAGCACAGCTGGAAATCCTTTGAGCTTTGCTGGCTATTCCTCTGGAATAAAGAATGTGTATCCCCTCTATTCTTGCGGCTGTTGCTATGTGCAACATAGCATATGATTCCTGGATACTGGCTTCTCTCCTCTGAGCAACAGGCAAAACAGGCAGAGCTCAACGGAGCCTAAACACTACCAGCATCACCCTGCTGCAAAAGGTACCTTTAAGTTCCCTTCGTTTCCCAACCCTTTCTTCATATGCTGCTTACTCAACCAGCTGCAGCTGAGGATACTTGTCACATTAATAGGATTGTGTGAGGAAGAGGAGACATGAGATGTAGGACAAAAACCCCTGACATAAAGACAGAAGATTCTCTGTGAAAAGAATGATTCCATCATGTCTTGCACATACTCAGCGGTACCAGAATGTTTCCCTGTAGAGGAAACCTTTGCATTGACCACTAAGTACATACTTCAAAACAGACAAAAACAAAGCGCGAGAAAAAAATCTTTAACCCAAATTTGACAGCTGCCCAGAAACAACCCTAAAAAAACACCCTCATGAAGCAGAAAGGGAGCAAAAGATGTCAGGCATTTCTCAAAGGCAGCTCTACTGAATTGTCCATGTTTCCTACACGAGACCTTCTCCCTCTCTACAGCTACCTGAGAGGAAGGTGTAACCAGCTGAGGGTTGGTCTCTCCTCCCAAGTAACAAGTGATAGGACAAGAGGAAATGGCCTCAAGTTGTGCCACGGGAGGTTTAGTTTGGATAGTAGGAAAAATTTCTTTACCAAAAGGGTTGTCAAACATCGGAACAGGCTGCCCAGGGCAGTGGTGGAGTCACCATCCCTGGAGGTATTTAAAAGATGTGTAGACGTGGTGCTGAGGGACATGGGTTAGGGGTCACTTGGCAGTGCTGGGTTAATGCTTGGACTTGATGAGTTCAGTCTCTTCCAAAAGAGATGATTCTATGATTCTATATTTACATCTCCAGCTCCATAGCAAAACTTCCATTAGGAAAGAAAACTTTCCACAAAGCAACGGTTAGAAATGGTTTGCAACCTCCAATTTTGTTTACCACCAGATCTATCAGAATGGGAAAAGGCTATTCTCAGGAGGTTCTTAAAGTATCTTTGTGCTATACTGTGCAATAGCCTGGTCTAGTGGGAGGTGTCCCTACCCATGGCAGGGGGTTGGAACTAGACAATCTTTAAGGTCCTTTCCAACCCAAACCGTTCTATAATTCTATGATTTTATGATGAACACCAAAATACAAGCAATTCTCTATTTACTCTAAAGAATATTATAGACTGGAATACTTTGTTCCTAGGTTTTATAGAATCCAACCACACTTCTGTTAGCTTATTTTTTGATACTGGGAAGAACTGAAAAGGCTCCTCATCTTGTATCCTCATAAACTAGATATTTTCCAAAAGGCCAAGTGTATTTCCCTGAATAACTGCACTCAACTAAAATGAGACAAGAATATATTTTTTGATAGCTTTACAAGTTGTATATATGCTATGAGGCTATATATAGAGCGAGTTATGTAAAATTATTTCCTTTTATACAAATACATGCAAAACCCATGGCAAAGAAATGGCAGAGAGCACAAAACTGACTGTAAAAACACAAAATTGTATATGAGTGAAAGAAGCTCAAAACCTCAATTAATAAAGGTAGCAGGTTTTTTAGAACTTTCAAATTTGTGATTTTTCTAGAAATGTAAGATCTTTTTCTAACTCTCAGTAGTCGAAAAATATTTTTAGATTAAATTATAAGCCAAAGAAACATTGAAGATAGAGTGAGAAAAGTTAGCAGCTAAAAAAAAAAAAAGACATAAAACTCTGATAATATTTTTGGCATATCGTGGTATTCCTCTGTCTTTTAACATAGCCTTCCGAAGTGAATGTGATTATTACTGATTGTTTCAAAAGCTGTTTCCTATGTCCCATAATGCTAGTGAGAGTTTTGATTCCCGTATTCCTTTCCCACTTTCCCACCACTGCTTTAGGTTGGTATTATCTCTGTATTAACTCTCTTTCCCATCAGGTTTTTATTCTTAGCGTGATTTGATAAGCTTTACATTTCAGCATCTTTTGCATTTGTATTGTATTTTTTTTGTTTGTAAACAAAATGGATTTTACAGTACCTTGCATTTTAATTTAAAATACTATGAGAGACTATCAAACTTTAAAAATTTGCTTTGAAAGTATGTTGAAATTAGCATTTGTATTTACCACTTCACTGTGCTGGTAATAATCAGTGGAACGAAATGGTAAACCACAGAAATTCATCTTTTATGGCTGGATAATTCCATCAAGAGGGAACAAAAATAGGCCGTTCTGTTCTTTAATAGGCTTTGAGATGCATCTGTCTTACAATAGACATCAAACCTCACCAGTCATATAAAAAATATTTATATTGTCATTATTTAGTTATTTGAAATATGACTTTTAAAGACCAAAAAGTGACTTACTGTTTTTGCTGCAGTGAATTTACAGCCTTTGACTTAAAAGGCTGCACAGGAATATGATTTAAATATTGGAAATGTAAAAGAGAAATTTGTAATCATTAGTTTCATTGAGTCAGATGAATGCTACCACCGTAAGATTAGAAGGGAAGTAGGAGAGTTAATCCCCTAAAATAATAACAAAGTAGTGCAGATAGATTAAAATTATTTACGTTTTCCCAAAACCAGAGCATGTGGGAAGGAGTGTTTAGGGCTGTATTGCACCTTATGATAACAGATGTGTTACCATAATGCGTGGACTTTCTAAAGCAGCGCGTTATCTGTCACTAAGACTGTGTTTCTTGTCTCGATGTGCAGCATTTGCAGCCCAGAAGTGCAATCTTTCAACAGTTTATATAAACTCAGCGTTATTCGCTAACATCTTTAGAACAATCGTACGGTGAAATATCGATTACTGCTCTAGATCCCATCTTTGAAATGAGTGCCTTGATAGAGAGCCATCAGTGAAGTCACAGGTCAGAAGTGCATCTTCTCTGGTATTCTTTCATTTGAAAAATTGGAGCATGAAAAGAAAAAGGGGAATGGCAGGGATGGAGGGCAGCAAAGAGACCGTTGCTTCTGCAGAAAACACACAATGGAGTGAAACTTTCCCGAAGAGGGGCTCGATACCCTCACGCAGCTCCTCCCACAGCCTGGGCAACCACACCAGACTGCTTTAGAGACAGGAGGAAATTCTTCAAGGTGATCTGCCCAATGGTAATTCAAGACCACTATGAGAGGTTTTTCACATCCAGTTTTAAACTCTGCAGCAGATGGTTGATCTTAGCAGTGACTCTTCCATGCTGGTGTACAGTTACATAGTCACGTGGCAAAAGATTTGGGATTAAAGCCCCGAATCTGGGCTTTGAGGAGGCCATAGCCTTAGTCTCATCATCTACAGCTACAGGAGCTCTGCCAGCTATTGAAGAAGTGGCAGTGAGTTTCCCCCATCCTCTGCTGATCCAGACCAAGTGGGGACCTGCCGAGGTTTTGGCCATGTCACGGGCGCAATGGATCTCAGGTCTGGGCTGCAGTAAATCTGCCCTCTTCTCTTCCTCATTTCCCCTCTTCCCCCAGAGCTTATAGCACATGCCAGCAGAACTTGTTCAGCAAGCCTTTAAATTCCATTTGGTCTGTTCGTTTCTTTGCAAACCTGTTCCAGGCACTAAGCTGACAACAGTCATGAAGTGTTGACTGGGGGATGGTTTAATCTCTAAATGTAGCCCCTCCAGAACTGTTGTTTTTGGAAACGGCTTTTAGCACAACAGATGACTAGGGTAGATAAGAGCCCTTTTATGCAAAGGTCTCCTTTATTACACACATCTTAAATATTTGTTCTCAAATATTACATCTGATGCCAAGTCCTCTGTGACACTTTGTTGCTGGTGTTCAAGAGAAATACTGCTCTGGCTGAAATCAAATGGAAGTGGACGTGATATCTGGTGTTTACTTGAAAGAAGAAAAAAACCCCTACATTTGTCTCCCAAACGAACTGATCCATTTCCAGCTTAAGCAGGACATTTTCAGATTTTCTGATTTTTCACCTCGGAAAGACAAGGAAACACAATATATAAAAGCCAATAACAACTTCCTTGGAGACTCCACTGTCTTTCAGGTACAAAAGACTGAATGCTTTTAAAATGGAGTGGTTTTCATCACTTTAGAAGGACCAGTCAACAATGCAGAGCGGAGACTATACCTGCAGGAAGATATTTTTGAGTAAATGTGAAGAAAAAATTGTCAGAGTCTGAGAGCAGTCAACAAATGTTATGGAGAAGGACCTAACATAAAAGTTTTAGATGTAAGTGGCCAGCTAAGAACTCAGCTACAGTGTGGGGCACGTTTCTAGTTCTGAACTCATGACTGCAAAAGATATATTCTCTTATACATTTTGAATATATTAAAACACAACATAAGGGGGGGTAGTCTTTTTTTTTTTTGAGCACTTGAGTAACTGCATACGCCATATGAGATGCCAAGTGACTTATATCTGACGCATGAGCTTGTTTAATACCACTGAGATGTATGCACAATCAGCTAAATGATTTTTTTTTTTAAATTGCCAGTAATTTTTTTGATACCTTGCCTGAGCTCTTAAGAAAGATTAACTTCTTTAAAGGGAAGTATCCATTTCCTTCTTCCCAGAAAATTAGACCCTTATTGAAGAACCTAATTTAGAAGAATCCAATTATTTCTCGAACTAAATTGTTTATTTTACAAATCTGTTTTTCCTTATGTACTTTATAAATCTAGTGATAATTAGGTGTAATAATACTTTTTTAAAACAAAAAACATATTTTTACTGAAATATAAAAGCTATCTGAGATCACAGCTACTGCGTTAGTACCGAAGTTAACGACTTCTATGAAAAGCTGTCACTTCTACTTTGTCAACCATCTTCCTAACTAATACAATATTTCCCTATTGAGAGGTTTTCATGATTTTTTTTTAAGCTAATTCTTTATTCTAGGATCTTTTTGCTGTAGCTTACTGCACTTCTCTGTTACTGTCAAGGGAACGTGGTCAACTGCCTGTCTAATAGGAGAAAACTGCATGCCTCGTGAGCTTTTTCAGGCATCAATATTCTACTGGATCAGAAATTAAACATGGTCACTGGATTCCTGTTTCTGAAACTCCTTTGACTTTTGTGACCAATGTAAAGATGACTAGTAAATAAATTCATGGAAAATGTATTTATTGGAGTAATCACTGCAATGTGGTTTTGATTCACAACATGAAATGTTAACACTTCCAATAAAAAATAAGTGGAAAACATTTGTTGTATTTAATTTAGCATTTTGGAGTGTGTTGCAACTGCTGATACTAGTTTAAATTGACTTTCAGCTAATGAAATTAGAAAACTACTTAATTCTGATTACAAAATTAGAGACTTTACAGTCTAATGATTTTTTAATAAAGTCTCTGTGTATCATTGTATGGGCTCGCTCTTCAATGCATGAGATGGAGATAACATTCCTCATACCCCATTTGTTTCCCTATTTCAAGGAAATGATAATAAATCATCTGAATATTTGCATTTCCACCTTACCCGCCTAAGAATAAGCTCTCTTGAACACATAGGACCAGATTATTTTCTTAGACCTCTACATTTGAAAAATTGATTCATGACATCTTAATTTGTTCTTCAGAAAAACATGTTTCATTTCCTTAATCACACATACAAAATGCCACAGTGTGTAGAGTGGACTCAGGTATCCCAACATTGCTTGCCTTCAAGGCAGACACATAGTCTGGTTTTGTTGACTCAATTCTTTGTATTATCAATGAAAAGAGATAAAATACTGCAAAGAGCAATTCATCAGTTGAATATGTATTTTCTGTATGTCTGTAATATGCCACTTCTAACTCACTAGTTATGTTTCTAACTGCACTGAAAAAAGGCAGTCACTGTTTCTAGACAGTGAAAGTAACAGGGATGAGATACTGTGATCTTTGGAAAAAAGAAATAAGTAAAGCTAACTCAAGCACCCGTGGGGAAACCAGGCACAATACGATGTTTTGTTTGGGACTTTTTAGAGGAGTAGAGGGAAAGGATATTTGATACTTGACTTCATTATTTCTCTCATGCCTGTTTCACAAGGTAAAATACCAGGACTGCTGTTGCTGGGAATGCTGACAGTCACAAGTGTTGAAGTAGGAAGCCGTGCTGCTATGACATTGTTCTGCGGGAGATGTCTATTTATTACCCGATCCGCTTGTTGTTTGTGTTGTAACCACAAGAAAACTATAATGTCGGCTTAATATTTACTTAAAGAGAGCAAAATCATAAGAAGGGGTGGCTTTTGCCCTTGCTTGATGATTTCTGGGCCCTTGTGTTACTATTCCAAAACCATTTTAGATGTGAAGGTACTTCGTGTGCAGCAAACAAAATTAGTTAAAGGGAACATCAATATAGCTGGTGTTTCTTCCCTCCTTTTCTTACCTTACCCTGCTGAATTTCTGTCTTGTCTGTGTTTCAAGGTACTGACTGAATAGTTGTGAACTCTGTTGTTTGATAACCCAGAGAATTCTGTTTGATATTATGGAGTTATTTTTATGAATTTTTTTTTTCCATGTTAACGTCAATGTAATAAAAATGTCTTAAGTGTAATAGAATGATGCAAGATCTCATTTTCTGTTGCTGAGGGAATATAGTAGGAGAAAGTAATAGCTGAAGGCTGTTTTTTCCCTTATGCCTGCAGTAAAGAAGATTAGAATAATATAAAATTACTTAAGTCAGATATTAGATAAAGAGCATTAGAGAAGGGTCCGAAAGGCACAGAGGAAGGTTTGGGAAGAAAACGAGAAAAATAAAGAAAGACTTTCTTAGCAACGGAGATGAGGACCATCCAAGATCAGCAAAAGAAAATTAAGGGTTATTCAAAATACGCACAATAGAAAATGCAAAAAAATCTTGCATAACAGAAAATAACCTAGGACTCAACCCTGGAACCAGAATTAAGAGAAAGCTGCAACAAGACAGTGTTGTAGTTGCAAAACTTCTCATACTACCATGTAAAGAATGAAGATTTAAAATTTGCTGTTTATGCTTCTACTATAAGCATTGTTCCTCCTCAGATGCCCCTTAAAACCCCGTGTTAGGCCTGGATCTGGAAATCTGATGAAATATGTACCAGGATCAGTTAATGGTCAGCATTAATTCTGTCTGTGAGGGGTTACATCTCCAATGAAGAGCTAACAGAGAGCATCCATTCCTAGGGAACGTGTTGGAGAAGACAAGAAGTGAATCCCTTCCAAAGCCTGCTGCTCACAATGCTGCACGCTAGGCTCTCAGCATCCATATGGACAGGTTTTACCACCCACCAGGAAAAGATGGTCTATGTCCTCAGTCCCTTCAGGCAAAGTCAGCTGACCCATCTTTATGTCAAACTCATACAAAAGAAGAGACAACTTTGTTAAAAAAGAAAAAAACCCCAACAACACTTCTCTCCTGTCTTTTAGGTTGAGTAACAGTACCATTCAATCTTTCTGGAGACACCAGTAACTGAATTTTAGACAAGCATTTAAACAAATTTTTTTAGCAAGGCCTCTTGTGACAGAACAAGGTTAAAGGACCTTTAAGATCATTGAGTTCAACCATCAACTTAACACTGCCAAAGCCACCACTAACCCATGGCCCTCAGCACCACATCTGCCCAGCTTTTAAATACCTCCAGGGATGGTGATTCCACTGCCCTGGGCAGCCTGTTCCAATGCTTGATAACCCTTATCAAGGGTTATAAACTGAAAGCGGGGAGATTTAGACTAGATATAAGGAAGCAATTTTTACACTGAGGGTGGTGAGACACTGGCTCAGGTTGCCCAGAGAGATGGTGAATGCCCCATCCCCTGAAACTTTCAAGGCCAGGTTGGACAAAGATCTGAGCAACCTGGTCTAGTTGAAGACGTCCCTGGTCACGGCAGGGAAGATGGACTAGCTGAACTTTAAAGGTCTCTTCTGACCCAAACCATTCTATGATTCTATTTTAAGGAACTTCCTCATCCCTCAAAAGAGAAAGACAGAAAGGCCAAGAAGTAGATCTTAAGTGAAGGAATATCCAATCCATCCTTTTTGAATGGAACTGTATTTAGGTCTGCCGGCAGGAATCAGGTCCTTGGCGCAGCAAGCTAATTGTTTCTACAAGTCCTAAAAGAGGCAGTTTGCGTTCTTACCATCCTAACTGGAGTTCAGCCAGATATGTGACCAGTGATTAACATTGTTCAAGTTAAACACGAAACTGGTCAGCCTGCTGCACTTTATAGCAAAACTTGTAGGAAAAGAGGATATATTTTATTACAGTGCTGATATATTTGGTGAAAAATCAGTAGGTTTCATTGCATACTAACTCTTCAGGTTTGGAGTAGAAAAATCAAACTTCTAAGTAGCAACTAACCTTCTAAGTACAGTTTGAGAACAAAACTGAATTTAACTTGATCATGTTAACCAGAGCTAATCTGAAAATAAAGAAGTGGTGGATGGGTAGGAAGAAGCGACAAAACAGTTAGCTCTTGTGAAACCTGGAGAGATTTTCTCTCAACTGGGAAAAATTATAAATTGTTACGAAACTGATATTTTCACTGAAGTTTATGATATTTAATGTACAGTCGGTTATGAATTTTAGTTCCCAGGCTTGTCTTTTGAACTTACTCTGTAGATCTCCCTTGAGACATCCTGGACTGAGGTGTCAAAGACAAAATGTTGTTTGTGAAAAATGTTCTTCCAGAGCTGACTGGGTGCCTCTATTGTTTATTGATTACATGGCTTTATTGTGGTACATCATGTTTGATAAAGTTCATCCATTTATTTTCTAGAAAAGCTTTTAATAATTGGATAAAATAGATTAAATTTTGAAATCTGTGTAGGATTTATGGATTTTCATCCTGCAGTTTCACCAGGGTAGTTGGTGGTCTTCAACAGGATTTTTTCTGCTCATGAACTTAACAAGGTTGGAATCTATGGAAAGGCTGGGAAAGTACAGGTTGTAATTGATCAGATGTTTTTCCGTGTAGGTTTCAGTACACAGTAGCAATAGGGTCCTCATAATCTTGAATTTAAGAGGATAAATTTATGCTGCAAAACCACTCAGGCTACTGTACCACTATAATTTGTTTTGAGGTATTGTTGCTAAAAAGACTGCTATTAGATTGTGACTGCACACTAACACAAAAAATCAGTTCAAAGGTTGAGAGAGATACTTTATTTACTGTTAAAAGCTCTGGAAATGTCAAGAAAACAAAACTTTGCTGTCTGAGATATGGTGAACCAAAGACATCAGATGAGACTTTGGTGTTTAAGAGTATGGTTGCATGAGCTTCTTTGATTTCTGTTGCATTTCTGGAATTTTAATTTTCTTACTTGCTTTCAGAAACTACATGTGAACTGCAATAAATCATATTTATTTTATAATTAATGCAAATTAAATTCCCGGAGAGTCACCCATGTTCCCTTTTAGAGTATTTCCAGAAAAAAAAATCATTTACATGCTGTTTATGGTGACCATGTGCGCCAAATGCAATATTTTAGCGGGTACTGCTACCATGTTAGGAATTTTATTTTTTTTTTAACTGGAATATATACTTTCAAATTCAAGCTGATGGCTAGTGGTGCACTCGGCATATGGTTTTCACAAAGTGCTGACAAAACTCTCCTCCCACTAAAGGAGATAGAGCTTCTGCAGACTTCAGCAGAAGCACACTAGGACTAGAGAGAAGACCAGAGCAGAAACTAGGGTGCTATACTTCTTAACAGACGAGGCACAGCCACATGACAATGCAAACCCATTCTCACTTGCAGAATTACTGTATAAATTAGGCTTGTGCTCAGGGCTTATAAAAATCCTTCTCTCGGGGGGGATCTCGCAATGGTAAAGTCAAGGCGTCACTATAAGCAGGACTGAATTCTCACTTGCATGAAAAGCCAGGAATGCAGTCCATGTTTTTTACCCACCTGACAGTTGCTCCATGTCTTGGAACAATGATGCCATTTTCTTCCTCAAGTAGCTGTAAGTAAAAATTAGAATACCAGTGAAAACAAGCGCTATTACTGTTGCCAGTGTGGTTGTAAAGCTGTAAAGCTTGTCAGAGAAGGGATGAGCTAGTGAAACTGCATGTAGGCATCGAGATCTGTACCGGCATTCCACAATAAACACCGAGAATGACAGTGGTTGTATAGCAATACGAACTTATGAGAGAGGCACTGGTTTAGTCAATAAACCCTATTTGCTGTTCTGTCCCCTGTGAAAAACTAAAGATAATTCAATGAGTCTACACCCAGAGCTCTTGCCCTTTCTTCTGGCTCTTCTACAAACCTCTGTAGCTGCTTAGCCAGTAATAAACAGTACAAAAACATGCTGGTCTGTAAGAACTATCAAGCAGCAATCCAGGCTGGGCAGGGGATGGCTGGAGAGCAGCCCTGAGGAGAGGGATTTGGGGGTGTTGGTGCATGAGAAGCTCAACACGAGATGGCACCATGCGCTGGCAGCCCAGAAACCACCCGGCATCCTGGGCTGCATCCCCACAGCGGGTGCAGCAGGGCCAGGGGGGAAATTCTGCCCCTCTGCTCCGCTCGGAGGAGACCCCACCTGTTGGAGAGGGTCCAGAGGAGGCCACAAAGATGCTGGGAGGGCTGGAGCCCCTCTGCTGGGAGGACAGGCTGGGAGAGCTGGGGGGGTTCAGCCTGGAGAAGAGAAGGCTCTGGGGAGACCTTAGAGCCCCTTCCAGTCCCTAAAGGGGCTCCAGGAAAGCTGGGGAGGGTCTCTGGATCAGGGAGTGGAGCTATAGGATGAGGGGTGATGGTTTTAAACTGGAAGAAGGGAGATTTATATTGGATATAAGGAAGAAATTCTTGACTGTGAGGGTGGACACAGCTTGCCCCAAGAAGCTGTAGCTGCCCCACCCCTGGAGGTTCAAGGCCAGGTTGGATGGGGCTTGGAGCAACCCGGTCTAGTGGGAGGTGTCCCTGCCCATGGCAGGGGGGTTGGAACCAAATGACCTTCAAGGTCCCTTCCAACTCTAATCATTCTACGAGTCACTGATTCTCTGTTTCTATGAACTGCTTGGACAAGGAGCTACTGAGAAGTCTTTGGTCCATCCTCTCTTTGGCTGGTTACACTCCTTGTCTTTTTACCTAAACAAATTACATCCACTGCTGCTTCTCCTTTTTCTCCTCCTACTTTCCCTCTTCCTTTTACCTGTGCCGTGGAGTCAATCACACCTTCTGCTGGTAACTACTGTTCCTGCCTCACTTCAGTTTAAAAAAGTTGCCTCTTTTACTACAAGTGAGAAGAAAAAGACCTCTGTATTTCTCAGGGTCTGTGTTCCCTTTATAATATGATCTCACATTAATAATACATGTAGGGCTTATTTAAAATATCAACTCATCTACTGGAAAAAGAAAGCAGCAGCTCCAAACAGTTCCCCAGCTGAAACTGGGAATTAAACTACAGCAATAAACGGCATGAAAATAATTCTCACAGGTCAAAGGGGGTATTCACAAGGCAGAGGCTAATCAGGCCTCAGTATCATAACAGAGACACTAATTGCCTGATTTTCAGCGTCGCTGGGCACCTGCACCTCCTACTGAAGTGTGTGTTACTGGCAGAGGAACAACATAATAAGAATGTATGGGGTAGTTTTCCTCCAGGATGTGGAATGAAAAGAAAAACTATACAGCAGCAGATAACACTGGCAGAAACAGTTTATTCCCGTTGTAGTCTGAGTTTGCCATTTTGTTTTAATTCATGTTTGTAAAAGTGTTTAAAATTCATAATGTTTAATGACCAAGACTGTTTGTTGGTACAGTGGGCTCAGCAAAACAATGCTGAAATTAAAGCTAAAACCGGTGCAATGTCAGTTTTAAGTCATATATGAGAAAATGCCAACCAACCCAGTTCAGATTTTGAGAATGCCCTGTGATAAGCTGCATAAAAATTTCCATGGAAACACAGACAGTTGGCCTTTCAACAAGTAATCCGTATGTTGAAATACCAGCATGTCATTTTTTTTTTTTTTTTCAAATGGACAAATGAATGAAAATTATGCTCAGTTTGTGTACAATAAAATAGAATTGGCTCTGATTCCACAAACAAATTTTTTGCTGCAAATAATTCATCTGATTGTTCTTCTGTACTATAAAACCCAAATCATTTTCCAAGTCGTTTCAATGAAGCAATAGTTCAGAAATTTTTTATTTTCATGTTCTTTAGCCGTGATAGATATTGAAATATTTAATGTTGGTTTATTTTAATTAAAAATAACTTATACAATATTTTTATTACTTATGCAGCAATGACTGTCTTAGTTTGTTGGATACCTTTAAATATAAATATGTTTGAAAGCAAACAAAAAGCAATATTCAATTCAATTACAGTATTTAAACAATTTTACTGTTGGAATTATATTAGTAATAGTAAAACCAAGAAGTTGTTAAACCAAAATTCTGAGTTACATTGTATTAATCTACAGGGACCCAAATGATGCCAAAAGTACAGTACTGAGGAATATATAAGAAAAAAAAATCTAATTTAGAAGCACAAAGAGCATCAGCTACTTTTTAAACCCTCCCACCTGCCTCTTGGTTTGTGACAATGTATTTAAGTTCTATCTTCATGTGCTAAAATTCACTGCATTTATGTAAACACTTTTATTTTGCTAGTGCTAATTCTAGGGAAGGGCAAAACACATTAAACCAATATTTATTATTATTAAGCAGCTTTTGGAATTCTGGAAAAGAAAGGGAAAGGAAAGGAAAGGAAGGGAAGGGAAGGGAAGGGAAGGGAAGGGAAGGGAAGGGGGAAAGAGAGAAAGGGGAAAGGGAGAAAGGGGAAGGGAGAAGGGAAAGTAATGGTAATTTTAAATTCCAATTCAACCTAACCGTTGGTCATACTCCACTAACTGTAGAATCATGTTACAGTTTCATTCAAGATTGTATCTGAACAGATATGTTTGCAGAATATTTGCTTTTGGTATTCCTCAATTTAAAAATCATAGATAATTAAGAGGCCTTACCTTCCATCAAATCTCCATGGCTCATAACACCGTTATCTTACAAACAGGGGAAGAAACTAAAGACATTAGCTATACCTGATTCATTCATTCTATGAGTGAGCTTATAACACTCTTCCAAAAGACTACAAAATCACACGTATCACCTTTGCAAAAAACTTATGCCTCTTCTTCCCACACAGACAGCTGGGAATGGGTCAGAAGTGAACGTAGCCTGGCTTTGGCTCTTCTGTGCTGCAAAATTTGCTGGAAATTCTCTACAGTCTTCTTGCAGCTTCTCCCATCCAAGGGCATAAAAGGGCTGCAGAGAAACTCTCCCTTCCTATACACTAGATCACAAAATTGCTCTCTGTGTGTTTATTTATTGTTGAAATTTCAATAATTTTGTGAGCAGGGGCTATGAATCTGGTTAAAATGAATGTGAATAAAACATAGGTGTCTGCTGAAAGACAAACATATCAAATGACCTTCTGGGAAGATCACCTGAAGGTGACATTCTTCTGAACAAAGTACTTAGTAAAAAAGTACATTGCTTACTACATTCTATACATAGAAGATAGAAATGCAAAAGAACTGTGGATTTTCATAGTGCAAACTCTGCTACAGTCAATTCTAATTCAAAAATTTGTGTATTCTAATTTATGACTTTGTGGCTAAAAATTCTTAGGTATGATACCAAATAGCATTCATTTTCAAGATGTCAGAATCTGTTAGGAAGTTATAAGAAAGTATCTTCTTTTAGTATCAGCATAATAAATAATGCACAAAAAGAGCTAAAGGTTATGAAGTTACTGTTCTTGGTTTGGATGGTTTGGGTTTTTTTTTACGTCTGAAAATGTAGTCTACTATAAAGCAAGAAAAGCCACTTGGTGGCCAAACAATATTACCTGTTTCACACTAGTTACAGCCCGGAGGTGGAGGTATGTAACGCATTCTTAGGCAATAAGTCCAGTAACTAATAGGTTTGTTTAAACACTTAAGTGCTCACATGAGCAATAAGGTTTAGGATAGGATCTTTCTTTTTTCTTTAGAATGATAGAGTTTAGTGTATTGCAAATATATTCTCATTATGGAACAAAATCAGATTTTCAAAACTTTGTTATTCAGTCTAAAGATGTTTTTCAAGCTGAAATACAGAACATAAGTTTTTGGGGTTTTTTTTTAGAAGACAGCATTATTTTGAACGTGTTTCTTTTTATGGAAAAGCAGAATAAATTATGATTTCTCTATCTAAGTTCAGAACCTTCTGCTATTCTTTTCCTGCAAGCTTAATTTTTAGTTTAATTTCATCGCACATGATTAATACACAACAAGGACTAATTGCTTAATCTCTTTTGAAGAGAACATATTAGAAAAGAAGTTGGCTGAAGCCATCCAGAATTGGCTTTATGAGTTAATTGTAGGAGAGACCACTCTAAGGGTTCCAGAGGGACTATTTGGCTTTTGTCTGCTAATAGTGCTGTTACTGTTCTGCAGATCCTGCTCTACAAGAGAAGGAGAAAATGAAGCTGAGAGCATCTTAGCTTTGATCACTTTTTCGCTTCCCCACCTACATCCCTGGACTTTGGAAACAGGGCAATCCACTGCCTAAAAAGAGGGGCAGCCTGTAGGAACAGCCTTCCCTCACCTCACCACTGCTAGTTTTCAATATATCACCATCACCGGCAGAAGATGGCCAGGACTTGCACTCTACAAACCAGTGCAGACTTTGCCCTTTCATCTTATCTCACAGTTCATGCCCTTCTAATTCTGGAGGTGGATGCCGTTAACTCCACCACTGTTTTCATCCCCAGCAGAAGCAAACACTTCAGCCTACCTATTCTCTTAATTCACGTGTAGCCTTCAGCAAAGCTCCAAGTAGTAGCATTTCATGCATTTTCAGAGAAGATATGAACAACCACTGTGAATTAACATCATGTAACACCTCCATGACCAAAGTGTTATCATGTACAAAAAGGGTGTTTTGAAGAAGCTCACAGCACTGTACAATATCTTCACCATAACTGAAGCAGAAAGAGCTACCTGACCTCCCATTATCGCCTTTTAAGTCGTCAATGGAATTGTCTTGGCCAGCTTGTCTTACTGAACAAGTAACGTGAAAAATGTTTCAGGTCTAAGGTGTAATCTTTCCTGATACTGACACAAAGTGCACTGCACTTACCCATCCTGGCCAAGTGGATAATGTTTTGGATAGTGTCTTGGCTTACTGGACAACAAATCAGGAGCAAATTGTTTTGCGAGGAAATCTCTATGACAAGACCAGGAATGGTCTAATATAAATGAATCATACTATTGAAATTTAATTGATACCTGTTTATTAAATCTGACAATGAGTGATCAGCAGACTTTTGTAGAAGATTAGTTTCCATTTAATATCTTCATTTCAGTAAACACTTCAACATATTTTTTCCTCAGGAAAATAAAAATATATTATCTTATCATTCGCTTGAATCTAAATCAGGATTTTTATTTTTTTTTCCCAGTAGTTGAATGAAAATTTTGCAGATGATGTGTGCATTAAAATTGCTGTAGTTTTGGGAATCCAGGTCAGGAGTCTTGTAACTTTGTACACCCTTATTGTCAAGGGGGCTCCAAGAACACTACTTTTCTCTGTCTAAATTTCCTGTAGAGTTCAACCCCAACGTACTTTTAGCCCTCACTCCTCACAGGATCCAACCTCTCTAAAATATAACATTTGGTAGCCACCAGATTTTTTTTTTTGTCCCAGAAAGAAAGGAGAAGCAGCTATGTTTCTGCTTATTTAATAGAAAAGTTGTCTGAGCAGAAGAACATCCCGTTTCCATTTTATCTGCCTTTAGCCAGGCAGAGTTCAAAATAAATCCCCATGTGAGATTTCCCCAGAATGCCTGGCTCTCTGCAGCTCAGGTGAGGAGGGAAATGGAAAATTGGAACATTACTTTCTCCGTGTTTCTTGTGAACATAGTTCCATTGTACAGAAGAGAGATTTCAGGTACAGATAGCATTTACAAGCAGACCATAGCTTTTAACTGAATGATCTGTGTTCTGATACCTGCCCCTGGGAATTTTCTGTCATTATTGTAAGAAGCCATCAGATACTATGTTATACTACATCATCACAGTAGGTAATAGGTATTAATTGATTTATTTTTCTAGAAGTTCTGTGTAGAGATGCCATTGCTATCTTGTTTTCACAGAAGGGTAACTGAGGCTAATTAAAAAAAAAAAAAAAAAAAAGGACACAAAACCCCAACAAACCATACAAAACAACCAAAACCCCCTTTCGCTAATTTGGAGTATTTGGTTTATGGTATAAGTAACCAGATTCTTCAGAATGGTTAAGGTCTCCTCCATCAAGGTGTCATGTTTGGCACTTAAATAGTGAAGAATGGATGAGGCTTGGAACAACCTGGTCTAGTGGTAGGTGTCCCTGCCCATGGAAGGGGGATTGGACTTAGATGATCTTTAAGGTCCCTTTCAACATAATCCATTCTATGATTCTCTAAGAATACACAAATGCTGAGAAAGAATATGTCATTCTACCCAGCATCATAGTACTCAGTTAAAGTTTCAATTTAGTTTTTGAAAATCTAGTTTGAGGATGAAGTCAAAGCATGTTACATGTGACTTCCCAGCAAAATTATTGAGAACTTTGCCCTCAATATCAGCAAAGACAAAATGTCATTGATTTTTCCCAGGATGAGATCTATAGATCTGTACGTAAAACATCATAAGAGGTAACCCTTTTTTAAATGCAGGGTAGACTGTCTGTGAGATTACCACTATTTTCCTGTGACAAAGAGCTCACTGAAATTTGGAAAAATTCCTTTAGATTTCATCAGTTATTAATGTGGCATACCGCACCTCTTAAGCCACACTGCAGAAAGAATTATGATTGCATTGTAATAGCTTCAGTTTTTAAAGTCAGCTTGAATATCAAAGTCAATTAATATGTATTTTTTTAAAATGAAATTGATACAAATTATTACTTTTTCCAGCACAGAATACATTACAAATAACTCTAGTCTCTAGGCAAATATTTCTTATACGTCAGAAACAGTTTCCTGAAGCAATTTCCCTTAATTTTTGTAAGACAATATGTGCAGTACCCTCAACCTAACCTCTTCTTTTCAGCTTGGCTTTGTTGGAAAGAATTATTGACATTCTTGGAGACTGGCAATATTCACAGAATATACAGTAGTGTTTACTTTAAAAAATGAAACTGTTCAATCAAAGAAGGTAGACAGCTAGGACTTTCATCTAAGCCAAAGTCGTCTCAATGGGAACTTTCCTGCCGTGCAATGCTCCATATTCTAAATTGTTACCATGCTGTGCCTGTCTTCTTATTTTTAGGTAACAGATGCAGCTCATTGCTTGGAATACAATTTACGGATTTTTATAATAGAGGTATGAATTATTAATCTGCCTTTCAGTTGTAACTTTTTGTGTATTGTAGCTTAGTAAATAATGATCAGGAAGAAATCAACAAGCTCGCTGTGGTATGTTTCCTAAAATCAAACAGGTATGAGAACAGAGTCAAGGGAGATAGTCCCTAGTAGACTGTAGGCTTAGTGACCACCGTAAAAATACGTATTTGCTGCCTTTTAGGAGCCAAGTATTTTGCTGAAAAAGAAAATATCCAGTCTGAAGACTTTCAGTATCTTTAGAAGAATCAGCATCGTTCAAGCAGAGTATAACACAATTCTTATGTAGTGTTTCAAGTAAAGAAATTGAATCCATGCCCTTATAACCATTTGGACAGATTTGACTGTGAAAAATTGCAAATTCTATGCAGTTTATATAGATATACATATATATACGGCCATCCAAAGATAAAAACATGAATTTTGAAGAAATTCAAATGAATTTTGCATTGTTTTCAGTCAACACCATTTTTATGGAATATCACATGCTATCATTTTTGTTTATTTTTCTGAACTGATGAAAAATTATCAACTTAAGACCTTTTCCGAGTTCCAGTTGAAATAAACACGAGGTTCCATTTTAACTTCTACAGGCTTTGACTCAAGCCTTCACAAAGCAAAAGGAGATTCCAAATGTTCCTAAAATTTTTATCATGAACTTGCATAAATGGGAATTGTGCTAATTTATCAGTATTACCTAAATATTGTTAGATAGGACTGTTGGAAATTCAGAAAGACTGATGTTCCTTACCATTACACATGCAGACATATATGCACTCGCATGCCTGTGTGCAAATACTGAAGTTTGTTGTTGATGCGGGAATGTCATAAGAAGTAGAACTCCTTCATAATGTGATGTCATTAGTAATATGTCATTGAAGATATTCTGAGAATGAAAAAAAAGAAAGAAAGTTCTAAACAAAATCTAAAATAAAAACCCAACAGATTGGAATGTATGACAAAGAAATATAGCTGGAATTGTTTGATGCCACAGGTCAATTACGAAAACAAGCAGATGAAAGAAACAAACTTTTCAGAAACTTTCTCTAATCATCTTAGGCATTACCACAAAATATGCATAGTTGACTGTATTTTTTATCTAACATAATTTTAACTATTATAGCTTAAAGCTAATGTTTACTTTCCGTTCCATACCACTTTAGACTCCAGAATTCACGATGCTGTTATTTTGTCATTTGAAATACATTTTGTATTTTCCTTTAATTTGTTCCACTGTCTGTAATGGCTAAGATGAAAATAAAAAACAAATAAAAATTGTAATTGACCTCACAGTGAATGGAAGCAAAGTACCTGCCCTGCTAGTTTAATCTTTGAGCAGATAATCAGCACTTTTTATATTCTATAGAATTATATAATATCTTTTAATAACCTCTTAGCACATAGTAACATTATAATTTTGTGGTATTTTGATAGACTGTAATATTAACATAGGCTGATACCTAATGCATCTTTTGTGCACTTAAATAAGTACACCTATGCTGTAAAGCATGGTGTTCTAACTTTAGCAGACATTTTTATAGAGGTCATAGTCAAAATCTTAAAATATTAACCAATGGGCTCAATTCTATGCTGGTTTCCAATTGAGACAAACTGGTGACCAACAAATTCATTTTCACTGCTGCTGTGTACCTAAAACCATATGGGAATCAAAATCATTATTAAATTAGAAAAATGAAAATTGGTGCATTCAACTGAGTCTTATTGAAGCCAGGTTTTCAATAGGTATGGAAAAAGTTTTAAATGCAAGATTTCCAGACGAACAGGACAAGAATAATCCTGGTGACCAGATATCATGACAGAACTATATTCAACTACATATTTTAAAATTAAAGCTTATAAGATTTTGCATATAAAACACTAAGCAGAAGTGTCATTATAGTCCTTAAAACCTCTTCTGCCTTTTTGCTAGTCTTACATTATTTGTAATGTCACAAAGACAAGATTTTTTGAATGACCCTGAAAATATTTGGTATTTAGAGAACATAAGCTCATATGTATCCCAATACCAAATGAATTCTGTCTTCACTGAATACCTGTTCTTAGAATTCTGTCTTCAGGCAAGGACCTTTCAAAGCTGTTTTGCATTTTATTCATTTCACACCAAATGCATCTGATAATCTTTTCTATTATTTGGGGTTAGGAGTGCTTGAATACTCCCATAAATTTAGAATTCAGATGTGTATGCATGAATTTGGGCAGAAAGTTTGCATACAATCTTTTCAGAGTCTTTGTATGAATTTCAGTGTGTTAGATAGGTTCAGGGCAAGGTATGGATTTTCTGCGGGACACTTTCCTACTTCCTCTTGCAAATCTTTACCAGCAAATTTGATACCTTCATTAAGCATTTAACAATAGCAAACTGTGAATATAGAAGGAACTAACTGAATTTAATGATTGTGGCAGAAGACAGATTGAAAGCCTTGAAATTCTTTCTTCCATACTTGGTATTTTCTCACTTTGGCATTAGCACAGACTTTGCTCTCAGGAGATCATGGTCCCAAACTTTTCCACAGCTGCAGATCCATGAAGCATAGCAGCACTCTGCCCTCAGTTTCCTTTGGCAGATTGTACCTTATGCTTTGTCATAAATTGCATGAAGTCTAGGCAGAGCTACTTATAAGTTACGGGTTACAAGTGCACTCTCAATAACTTTGCAGACTACAACAAATTGGGCATGAGTGTTGATCTGCTTGAGGATAGCATGGCCCTACAGAGGGATCTGGACAGCCTGGATCAATAGGCTGAGGCCAACTGTGTGAGGTTCAACAAGGCCAAGTACCGGGTCCTGCACTTGAGTCACAATAACCCCAGGCAGCGCTACAGGCTTGGGGCAGAGTGTCTGGAAAGCTGCCCAAGGAAAGGGACCTGGGGGTGTTGGTTGACAGTTACCTGAATAGGAGCCAGCAGTGTGCCCAGGTGGCCAAGGTGGCCAACAGCATCCTGACCTGTATCAGGAATAGTGTGGCCAGCAGGACTAGGGCAGTGATGTCCCCCTGTACTGGGCACTGGTGAGGCCCCACCTCAAATCCTGTGTTCGGTTTTGGGCCCCTCACTCCAAGAAAGACGTTGAGGTGCTGGAGTGTGTCCAGAGAAGGGCAGTGGAGCTGGTGAGGGGTCTGGAGCACAAGTCTCCTGAGGAGCAGCTGAGGGAACTGGGGTTGTTCAACCCGCAGAAAAGGAGGCTGAGGGGAGACCTTCTCTCTCTCTGCAACTGCCTGAAAGGAGGGTGGTAGTGAAGTGGGGGTTGGTCTTTTCTCCCAAGTAACAAGCAATAGGATGAGAGGAAATGGACACAAGTTGGACCAGGGGACGTTTAGATTGGATATTAGGAAACATTTCTTCACTGAAAGGGTCATTAAGCATTGGAACAGGGCTGCCCAGGACGGTGGTGGAGTCGTCATCCTTGGAGGTATTTATCATCTGGGCAGACGTGGTGCTGTGGGTCATGGGTCAGTGCTGGGTTTGGCAGTGTCAGGTTGATGCTTGGACTTGATGATCTTAAAGGTCCCTTCCAACCTAGATTCTATGATTTCAGCTCTCTGTACCAGAAGATTGTCTTTCTGTAAGGGCAATCCACAACCACCACTTGAATTTTCAGCTGGCCACTGTCTGAATTTTGTTTTGTGGCCATGGAGTGTGAATAATATTAACTCGCATAACTTCTCTGTTTATTCACAAGCAGGCATTGCTGTCACGTGGTTGCCACAGACAGTTTGAGAGTAAAAGAAAGATGCCAGACTGTCCTGTCTGCCATGGAACCAGCTCCTCACTGAGCTGTTGAGGGTCCGGTCAGCAATGCCCCTATGATAAGGTTCAATTTCAAGCTGCCTTTGTTTAAAAAAACCACAGCAAGCAGCAGTAATGCAGACTTCCTTCTGATAAAGCATCACCCTCACAAGCTCATGAAAACATGCTGAAAATAGCACATCTTTTTTTTTTTTTCACCTGGCCTATTGTCATTTAATGAAGTTTAGTACTTGTCATGAAACATAGGAATTCCTAACCACATGAAAGAGCCCTAGGACCTTTCTAATCAAAATCTTTTAGTTACCTTCAGCTCAGAAAAAGAGCTCTGTGACTTATCTATTGATCTACCAGCATCAGAAAAAAATAGTTCGTAATAATCTCCTTCATTGGAATCATTACTCTTATCCTCATCAAGATTCTCTGCAAGATTTTTGCACAGGGATGTGACAATATTAGCTCCCCAACTATGTATTTCATTAAAAAAATCCATGAAATATAAACAAAAAATGCATTAAAAGCTACACTGAAAAAGCTATAAAATGGGGCGGAGAAGCTTCTAATTACTAATGCCTTCAACCGACTGCAGAAGGAAGGAGCAGCAGCCTCTGCTCATGATGCATCTCTGCTCTGTTCCTTCCCTTTCCTCCGAGAAAAACTTAGCTCTCAGAATGAATATACCAGGCAACGAAGTACCTACCAAATATTGCTTTTTCAGACCAGCTTTTTTCCTTTCTTAATTGTCCACGATATTTCACCTATCAATACCCTGAATTTCCTCAGAGATAAAGAGAAACAATCTAGACAGTATCCTCCCCCCACAGTAAAAATAGTAACCGCACTATGCCATTAGAGCAACCGAAGCCCGATTTATTCATTTCACACTCGGTTTCTGGAGGAGACTGGTTTGTTTCTCTCCCTGGAGGAAGCGCCTGGTATGAGGTTTGAAACGTCAGGGATAATTAAGACAAACTGTGCTTTTTTACCCCAACAAAGGAAATATATCTCTTAAAATAACTCCCCACTGAAAATCTCTGAACAAAAACCAGACCAGCAGTGTTGAGGCACCTTACGATGCTAAATCAATTGTCAGCATTAGTGAGGCTCTGAACTGGAGCATCTTACAGTTTCATTGCAATCCAGCAGCTACCATGCTACCAGCAGGTACGAGTAGAGATCGGATGCTGAATAGTCAGGTACAGGGATCAAATAAAAAGACATACAGCAAATATGTTTATGTCTCAGAATCTGGAAGTGTAATTACTGCAAGACCAAAATTGAGAATTCGCAGGCATTCAATATCCTTTCTTGTTTAACCATTTTGGTGTTAGTTGGCTTTAAGCAGTGTTGGAGTTCATGTCCACTTAGGAATTGTGCAAATTACTATCTGACTGTACTTCCCCACTGCATCACGAAGAAACATCTCTAAGAAACACTGAGCAAAATTCTCTCCCGAAGTGAACTGATGTCAGACCTTGACTTCACATCTCTCCATCAAGTTTCAGGCCAGAAATAGAATCATAAAATCACAGTATGGTTTGGGTTGGAAGGGACCTGAAAGGTCATCTAGTTCCAACCTCCCTGCCATGGGCAGGGACACCTCCCACTAGACCAGGTTGCTCCAAGCCCCGTCCAACCAGGCCTTAGACCTCCAGGGATGGGGCAGCCACAGCTTCTCTGGGCAACCTGGGCCAGGGTCTCACCACCCTCAGAGTGAAATATTTCTTCCTTATATCTAATCTATACAATTTTATTAATCCATTTTCACGACACTGAACAAGCTCAAATGTCTAACTTTTTTTAAAAAAGGTTCCCATCACACTGGGTTATTACGTTGGCTTGAACTTTGATCTGGCAATGCTCGTCCAGCAACAATAAATGGATCTTTGATTCCAAGTTTTATAGTCTTCTTGGAATTAACAATGCAATATTAATCCCCTTACAAAGCTTTCATCAGTATAAATAGTATCTGCCTCTAGCTTTGTGGGTACTTTTCCTTAATTCTTCAACATTTTCTTGAACCAATAGATTATGTAGTTTACTTATTTATTTGAAGTTTTAGACTTTTTTTTAAATATAATTATCACAGTCAAGAGTTTTTCTTGCTCTAACACCTTTTCTTTTGGACTAATGTTACTTAGTCTGAATAAGGCATAAGGATACACTGATGATGAATATATAGTATTTTTAAAAAGCAGCTTTTCTGTTTTTATATTTTATATTTTATTTTTTGTAACATGAAAAACATAGCTGAAAAGGTTACAATAACAAGTCTGATTTGCAGTTCATCTTGTGAGAAACATGACAGAATAGCATGCAATAAAATTATACATAAGATATTAAAAACTGTGATTAATACATGAACAGCAGAATTCGTTCATACGTCTAGGGGATTTGTCTTGCTCTAACCCCTCTATGCAAAAAACATGAAAACCGGAAACTTATTAATTTATTTTGATGAAACTGTGTTAACATAGATTGCAAGGGTGTTGACATATAGGCCTATAAGAAAGGTGAACTTGGTTGCTGTCAAACATTTCCCTCCTGCAGCTGCCATTGCAGTGCCATCCACGGAGCTGGTGTGGGCGATGAGACTCCCTCTGAAACGGAGAGAGTCTGGGGGCTGAGAACAGCAATGACAACAGTCATTGCGCTGTGCTCAGGGATTCACCTAAGAAAGCTGATAGGAAAATGTTGAAAATAGGTCTAGCCCCTCTTAGTTGTCACTTTTCTTTCTTTAAAGTTCAGAAGTTTCTGCTGGGAAAGCTGGTGGTGCTGTCCCTTTCCCCGCCTTTTTTGATTGTCCAGTAGCTCTCCTAAGATGAGGGGATCAGGGTTCAGTACACTTTTCTAATGGCATTTAGGAAACAGGACAGTCACATAAAAGCAGAATTTCCAAAATTCATATTATGCTTCAAGGACCTTACACATCCCCTGCAACCATTCACTGAAATACATAAATATCCTTTAGAGCTGGAAGCAGAATGAGGATACCCTTCCCAAGAGATAAGAGACTCTAATTCTTATGCCATCTTCTCACTCCACGCAAGTCTTCAAATGCTCCATGGAAAGCAGAAACACTTCAATATGAAGATTTTGAGATGTCCTCTACCCTTCACGCCTTAGAATATACTTAATTGGTCAGGTGGGTGATGTGATTTGTATTTCTGTCAAGTGGGGAGGAAAGGTGGCGAAGTGAGTTGATCCTGATACTTCACATCCCATCCGGCTGCTTTACTCTTGCCTATACAGAAGAAGTGGGACCCTACCATGATGATTATTCCTTCCTTCAGCAGCTGTGTTTTAAGAAAAAGAAGGGATGTCTTTTTCTGACGCTGGTCCCAGGGCAGACATGCTCTGAGGACATCAGGTGCAACAGGCTCCGTCTTGGGCAGAGAAACACCCAAATTGGGAATCCTAGTGAAATTTAGACATGTGCTCAATATTGAACTGTTCAATCATGTCAAGTCTTAGGCACTTCAGGCCTTCTCCTAAAACACAATTGTGGGACACGAAACACCTGAAGGTCTGACATAGACATGTCTTTGGACATCACATCCCTTCAGTGGGGTGGCAGCTGAATGACAGGTTTGAGGCTTTTTGCATTTAGGAATTGAATACCACATAAGGTATCTCAGTCTGTCAGGGGATCTGGCCTCCAAAAGCTTTGTGCTTGATGTCTCCAGTCCTAAAACTAATCCTAAATGCTAATCCATGCAAGAGCCGCCATCGTAACAGTTTGTTGTGAAGCTAAGGACTGTAAAGCCTACTGGCACCATGGTAGCAAACATTACCTTAGGTAAAGGAATAGTGACCTGAAACTATCGTAAGTACCTTTACGGCTCTTCAGCCTTCATTGTATTTACCTACTTGCCTCATCAGAAGCACTTCGAAGTCATGTCATGTTTAAGAAATTAAAGCCATGACAGCTCTACTAATTCATATTAATGCCTCCCCTTGAAATACTTACAATGCCATTAGTAGCTGTAGTGGCATCCCCACATGTACTGCTGTAGCTCTCCCAGGATGGGTCAGGTATCAGAGTGCTGGGGGGGAGGGAAAAAGGAAAAAACACATTAAACTTAGAAGTGTTTCTTTCATGTCTGACCGTACCCACTTTTGTGTGTGTAAGCATCTACAAATGGTGCTGGAAAGAGGAATAATCTGGAATCTGACTCTGCATGAAAAATAGCAATATTCATCTAAGATGTAAAGTCTGGCTTTAGTGCTCATGTCAGCATTAGCAATAAATAACCTTTTCGGCAATATGAGGAAGGAAAGCATTAGCACAGTCCTGGGAATCGTAAGCTGTGGAACCATGACAAGGTCTTCCCCCCACCTGCTGAATACAGCATCTAGTTGCCAGCTGTGAATTGAAAGATTTAAAAAATACCCCCAAAAAGGCAGGAAAAGAAAGCTGGATATGCAAAAATGCCTTTACAGGAGGAAATATTTTGTGATGTCTTACACAGAGAAATGCCTCATTCCAAAACACAAGAGCTAGTGAACAAACAGCATCTTTGGACCAGATGTTTACAAGCAGTAAGTAAAAACATCAGCCAACGTGTACCTGGTCCTGATAGGGAGAATACTAATAATGGCTTGGTGTGACAGTCTCGGGTCATTTGATGATTCTGAGGGAGGGATGATGGCATTAGCTGAGGAAATCAATTAATCTGTCTGCTAGAAAAAGGAATTGAAACAATAAATCCAGCAAGGTTTAGGCTTGTATTATAGTGAGGGTAACTGGGAGGAATTAAGAAAAATTTCCATATAGAAAAAGATGTCTGATATTCAGGCTATATAACTGGCCACAGATTTAAGAACAGAATTTCTGACAGAGAAAGGAAAAAACCAACGGCAAAAGAAAGGACTAATTGACATATGACAGTACTCAGAATGGCCATGATCCAAGCACTGGGCACATAACATTGCTCTTTAAAGAGCACAGCAGGAGGAAAATAGTGATTCAGATGGAGAGATGTCCCTGTGGGGAAGCCAGCAATTCTTTGAACTTGTCAGACTTACCTTGCAAGCTCCAGAAGGATTCAGATGAAGCTAGGAATGCACCAGTGCTTGACGGATAATTCCAGGATACCACTTTTCTCTTTGCCAATGCATATTCTTTAATGTCTTGGCAGCTCGCAATGGCTCTTTCTAGCAAGTCCTGCTTCATATAGCTCAGCCTTGAAAAATTCTTATGAAAGTTTACCTGCCAAGATACAAAATGTATTCTCTCCGGTATTATCATAACTTTTGAATACAGATTGTCTGAAGCTGGCACTGGAACAATTTATCCCAGCAGAGAACATTGCCCCAAATTTACTCCATGACAAAAATCTCATTAAAAGTATGTTATGGCTGAAATTATCTATCCCTTATCTGAGAATAAATAAGCTATGACAAAGTTGCCATTATCCTGAAATCAAATATTGTGAAGAGAGGACAGCTGGGTTTAAGACTAAACTTAAAATGACTTATTGTAATAAATGCAGTTATGACCGCTGAACAATTTCACCATACAATCATTGCAGAATTTTTAATAATGTATTTCTGTATTTTGGGGCTCATATTAAGTTAAAACTTCTAATCGCCCCGTTCTGCTGTACTATGTACAATGAGAGATTTTTTTTTTTTCACCAAAATTTTGTTGTGTAGAACAAAACTTCTCAATTTAAATTATGAAAAATCCATCCCTTAGTGCTATTGCTTCAAAACAGTTTGAATATGGCTATGAAGTTGTTTTAAGTGTTGTCAAGTATCAAGAGTCAGTGCATTTCACAGGATTTTCATACACAGTTCCGGCTATATCAAAACAGTTGTTCTCCTAAAAGTGTAAAAGTATGTCTAAGGGCAAAGGTTTGGTACTTAATGGTCTGCAATTTCTTTTATGTAATAAGGAAAAAGGAACATATGGTTTAGTTCAAAGTCTGATTGTAGTTTAATTGTGTTGATGGTTTTTGTCTTTTAATCAAGTGAACAAAGAGTGAAAAAGTATGTGTATCTTCTGAGGCCAAAGAGAATTCACTGAAAGAGTAGAGGACAACTAAATATTTTGCAGATGTCACCTATATATTAAAAAAAAAAACCCAGAAACTCTTGACTTTCTATTTGGGGACACTATTAAGGCCTCCAGGAAAATTTGTCACAATCTTAGTTTTAGTCCTTATCAATTGCAAACCAATCCTGACAGCAATTTATTATCTGCTTGATATGTTTTACCTGCATTAGTTTGTATATTTTTATTAGGAAAAATGAGGCATGTCATTTGTGAACAGACAGGAGAAGAAACTGTTTTTACAGAAGGAATACCTTCAGAAGAAACTTAATCTCGCTATCTGAAAAACAGCTACCAAGTATCTCATTCCAGAAAATAAAGTAGAAAAAAAAAAAATTACTGAAGATTAAAGACAATTTGTATGCTGCAAAGATTAGTCATGTGAGCTGCTGACCATGTCCATTAGATGTTGGTCTGTATCTGGAGGTCTATAAGGGAGAAAAATTAACCATCCTGTTAAAGTGAACATTCCCACGGTTTGCATATTTAATACACTTTTAATGAATGTCCATCTCCTTTTCAGAAACATTACGATTGGAGTTGTCATAAGCAGATGGCTATAAAATTGAGATGAAAACAGACACCAGTACAGCATTCTGAATTTATTTTACATTCAAATGGTCTTTAGTATGTGCAAATCATTAAAGTGCCAATCTATGCCTGAGGAGTATAAGGCTCACTTCAATATTTTATAGGAAGGATTTTGATCTATGATTTATCAGTCAACAGACAGCACTAAGGGCAGATTTTTTTTTTTTTTTATTTGGAATCAATTATCCTCTTGGTAGATAGTGGGGGTTTTATTTCTATTTCCATTTCTGCCATTGAAAAAAAGTTTGGTATATGCCTGTCAAGTTGAGTGACCAGCCATATAAGTAATATAAAATGCAGGTTTTCTTCTGAACTGAATAAAATATTTGTATGGGATGAACAGCCGGACATAACACTTTATTTGCAGATACTACTCGACCCTGTCACATTTCTCTGTTTTCTTCTCCTGTGCCATTTAATGCTGATTTTCTTCTTTTCTGATGCATATAGATTACTTAGGCAAGAATTTGACAAGTCCAACAGGTTTTCCATTCTTGGTATTTGTATCTCAAAATGTATACCAATCCACTGCAGTCAGTTTATACTTTACCTTCTGCAGCTGTGTCTAACTGAAAAGCGTTAGGAGAGGCGTCAGTGCCCCAACTGCTACTTGCCTGAGAAAGCAAGTAATCTGAAAAAGCAATATCCGAGTTTCAGATTTTATAACAAGCCTCACTATTATTTATTTCTGAACTATTCAACAAAAAAAAAATGCTAGCAAGCATATAAAGTTGATGCTGCTTAGCTGAGCACCAGTTGTTCTGAGACAGCATTACATGACTTTCAGGTTTTACAAGGAGCTGTGCCTGCTGGAGAAATGTTTTTACCTGTGAGTGAGAATCAGAAATCCTAACTCCCCCACAGAATTGTGCTGGAGCCATTTCTTATTTGGGTATTCAGATGGATATTTCCATTTTTTGCATATGTAGATGCTGAGGGCTTTCTGAGGGTTCTTTGATATTGAATTGGAGCTCTTAAATGTCCTGTGCTCTGACAAGAAGGAACAATCTTGATGAGGGTTTCCCAGGAGCTCTTTTGCAAAAGTCCTGTAAGTAGTAGAAATATCATCCTGCCATCTTATGTTCACGTTGTCTAGAAGAGAAAGAAAATAGGCAAAGAACAAACAAGTTGTTCATCCCATGAGAGAACTCATAAGAACAAAGAGAATGCTCTCAGTGTGGCTCCCAAACTTTTATCAACTTGTGATAGCTCTCCAGCCTTCCAGGCACGTGTCTTCAGCAAAGACCGGAAGAGGCCGTGATATTCTAGAGACTACTGTTTCTAAAATCAAACAGCCAGTTGTCATCATGAAATAAATGGGTTAAATCATTAAAAAAAATTTGCTGCACCCTGAGACATGTGATGTAAGACTCTACAGCAATACCGTTCAAACCAATATTGGGCTGGAAATTTCCCTTGTCTATACACAGCCCAAAGCATCAGACCTCCTAAAATAATTCTCTTCCTTTGGACCACACAGGCAATACAAAGATTATAGAATCTAGTTATATATCTCCAAAAATCCCCTCCAAAGCAACAAAGTCTCACACAGACTTAAATCCAGTGCCTCACCCATCCTTCATGTTTTCTGCAGTGTTGCTGAGAATAAGTCTCTACCAGGATCTGAGACCACAACCTGATCCCCCCGGCCCATTGCTGTCAGGGTGTGCATGTAGCGGACAGATTTCTTACAGATGGTGCAATTTTATTATGGCACACAACCATGTGCGACTTAAGGGCACGTAACCAGAAAGATATTCTCTCCTCCTGAATTGTTCCCCTATTTTGAAGCATCCAAGCTAAGTGCAGAGCATCATTTCTTCACATGAGATACTATTCACATGAGACTTCCTCCTAGTCAAAATGCTATTGTAAAAATTCTATTATTATGAGAGAATTTGGCTTTATGTGGTTTTTTCCGATCAGTGCCAACAATGGGCTAGCTATGTGTACCATCCACATGACAAATCATAGGTATCAACAAACCTAGTCCTTTTTAGAGATCAGAATCTTGCCATGAAAGATCCGCAACTTCTTCAGCACCACTGCAAAAAACCCCTGGAACTGCTTAATAGCATTGAGAAACTCAAGTTTTAAACCACATATAGATACGTTTTTTGCAGATCCCTTTGTGGTCACAGAAATGTCAGTAGGTGAAGCTGTCAATTTTAGAAACCCTGAAAGAAAATGGAATCTCTGGTCAGTCTAATTTTTCATGCATATATGCTTTTCCATGAGGCTGCAATAGCAAGAAGAAGACTATTTAGTTGGAAGCCTCACTACCAAAAGTTGATAACAAGTTGTTGAGTGTTAAAGTTCTTCCAAAGAATTTTATTCTAAATATGCATTTTCAGGGTAGCTAGAGTTTTGGTAAATACAGGTTTTTCGTATGGATTTCACACATATTTTATGTGCATCATTATGTGAACATCTGTTATGATCTGGATTTCACCATAGGATAACCTGGTTTTACACATCAGTTATGAGGACCAGTTTCTGTTTTACGGGAACTAAAAGTTTAACACATGGCAAAAGATTATGAAGAAAGGTAGGAGGCATAAAAGAAAAGGGCTAGCTACAACAGCAAGAGTCCAAGATATGACTTTGAACATACCCTGGTATAAATTTGTGTAATGTTCATGCTGACTTGGGCAAGATCTGAACTGCAATGTTACGGTGTTGCTGCTGAGTATGTTCTGATTTATTTTTTTATGGCATTCACCACAGCTTTCAGCTCGCAACCGCGTACAATCCTGTAACGCTGGTGCTGGCATTGTGCTTTCAAACGTATTTTATAAACGTCAGTGCTTTGGTATGTATTTTTAGAAAACTAAAGCAGGTTTTGTGGGTGCTATGGTATATTTCTGCTACTGCTGCTAGCTTTGCGCTTTTAATGCTGTTCCCTTGGCTGGCATAAAGTTAGCTTTCATTTAGTTCCCAATCCATTTTTGTTAATTACAAACACCTTTCATCAGAAAGTGTTTGAATTTAAAGTGCGAGGAAACATAACGATAGTTTTGCAAACAGCATTCTGTGGAACACATTCCTAAAGCTTTTATGGACCCCAGATGTGTATTTACATGTACGCAATTTATCTTGTGGATGCACCATAGAAGATGTTAGAAAATTATGCTTCATCTTTAGAAATACTGCTATATACTTCTATTGACATTTCACAAGATCTTGATGAGCAACTTGCAAAACTGAATATGTAGAACTAAGTCTGGAGCTGCATCAGAAAGGGATAAGTCATGTCTCCCTAGCTGAAGGTATGAATAAACTCACATTCTACAAATATATTCTCATATGGCTTTCATTTTGCCAGTGCCACATCTTGATGTAGCTAATAATTTACTTATGTGAACTTAGGAAAAAAAAAAAAAAATTAAAAAGGGCATTATAAAGCCAATTCGCCTCACACTCTTACCCAAAATACACATTTGCAGCGAATCCCTCCCTGTGGGCTGAAGGTACACTGTGGCTGCAAAGATTTGTAGCACTGCTGCCTGGAGTCGGAGCAGGATTCTAGTACAGCACCTGCTCCTCTCTTTGATTAGGGATCGCCAGCGGTCCCTGTGCCTTTAGGCTGCATCTCTCTGATTGCCACAGTACACCTGGAAACTTCTTGGTAAGAAAGGAGGCTCTTGTTTGGGAGCTCGGTTACTTCCCTCACCCACAGCTTGATGCATCCTTAACAGCTTCGTTGTTTTGATGGCTTTCTGTGCTTTCATATCCTCCATTTTTCCCACTCAATAACGCTGTAATTTTATAATGTTGTGTATCTTCTTCAATATCGTGTAAAACATGGAGTAGGACAAAGTAAAATGTAGGAATGTGCTTCACTTCATTCCAAAAGGGTTAAATCACTGCTGAATTTAGGACCTAGAGCCATGAGTCTCTTGACTGCTCCTTAGAACTTTGTATATACCCTTTTTATCCTGAACAAAAGAAACCAAAAAATCAAAAAAACCAAAAACCAAAAACCTGTGTCTCTAGAAGAGATTTTAATGAATTGCAGGGGATAAACCTGCAGTTGTGTACATTCTACAGACTTCTGGTTTTGAACTATAGTGCTCAGGTGGCTATTAATTTAGGTGGTAGAAAGCAACTTGCATTACTGCACACACTTTTCTGAGAGGCATGGATTTCCTTTCCACTAACAATCTTCTTGACAGCAGCTGCTTTTTCATGGACTGTGAAAATAATTTGGAACAAATAACCTACCAGAATATTTGTTACTTTTTTTCTTTTTTCAGAAACGCCCTGTGAACTTACTGAAACATTCTTTCCTTTTTTATGCAGAAACAGAGATCCTTTTCTGTACACTGTTGTTGAAAAGACTGCAGTGACTTGTCAGGATTCAAAAATTCTGCTTGGATCCAGTTGATACATTGCTGTATGACAATAGAACTTGCAATTGGATTTACATTTCCAGGTACAAATGAGCTTGAATCATATTTACTGACTCCAGCTCCTTTGCACAGCCATAATGAAGCAAATGCATGAAGAGTGGTTTGAAAGGCTACGTAATAATAGCTAATAGTCCATCTAGCAAAATAGAAAATTAGCAGAGGGTTTGGCTTACAGGTCTGAAGAAGGTCTTTCCGAAAAACCTACCTCATCTTTTTCAAGCTCTCTCAATTGGTCTAATAATAAATCGGTCTAACAAAAATTGGTCCAACCTTTCTGTACAAACCTTGCCTCATTCGAGGACACTCTGACCATGATAGTTATAGCTAGAACACTGTTATTACCAAAGCAAGGTAAAAATGAACTTAGTTTCATTTTCCTGTTAACCAGATGTTCATGGCACGATACGAACCAGTCAATATACCTGTATTCTGGTGAATTACACTGGTTTCCCATAATATTACTTCATTTTTTGATGTTCTAATGAGACGCTGTTCTGAGAAGAGGCCTATTCACTATGATGCATGTGGAAAATTGAAAGGACACAAAGTGAATTGATTTAAACATGACAATGATGTTAACTCAACTCTCCTTTCAACTTTTGCTCAACTTTATGTTGCTGATAACACTTGAAAAAACCCACATTTCTAGTTTCAAAAGTGCCTTAAGCACTTCTTGGGAATGAAGCCCAGGCTTCCAGAGAGGCTAATGCAATGTTAAAATGATAAGCTACAAACACCATTGATTACTCCACACCTATGCAACTTGTTCCGTATTACGAATTTCATTTTATTTGCAGACAGAATTTAGTATTGGACAACATGAATCCTGCAAATGTTCTTAAGGTCCACCCTGCAAGCATTTATTAGCAGGTTATGTGCTTGTTGCCATGAATAATCCATTACCCTTTGCGTAGTGAGCATAATGCCAGGCAGCAAGTGCTTATAAAAAAAAAGACCTATTGGCTGTAATTCGTAAGTAGTCTCATTGACCTGAGTAAGCACATGCATAAATGTTTGCAGCATTACACTTACATATTGTTGTCTATAAGTAATGAGATTGTGTGCATCTGTAGTACTTGAGTTAAATATCAATGAAATATGGCAAAAATATTCAAAGTTGCTTCTGTGTTCATGTAGCCCTTAAAATTTTACTGCCATAAATATTTTAACTCATGTCCTTGCAAACCTTTAGGAAATGGAAACCACAATAAATTACAAGGTTCAACATCTCTAATAGATTTGCAATGTTTTTTTGTTTTATATATGTAAGTGCCATTTTATGTAACACAAAACAAAACGCTGCTGTGCCCTCCTACGGAAATCATCTTCATCTGTTGGGAGAAATATGGCTCATAACATTTGAATTCTTTCATAATAAACTCTCAAAAAATGTTAAGTGTGCTTGCCCAGACACTTCAGCCACAAATAATAAGCTGTCTCCATCAAATAAACAAGTGGTATCTATAATGACTACTTGGGGACATCTACATTTACTGACTGCAAAAATTATGTCTCAGCTGTTATTTTATGGTTTCAGGAATCCTATAACCACTTAATAGCAAGCAGCCATGTCCAGAAAACAAGTTATTCTAAAAGCAGTCTTGCTATGACCAATATCTTACAAAGCATAATTAGTGGACAGAAGTAGCACTTGAGTAAGTACTACGCAATCAAACCAAGATAAACAGGAAGAAATGGTTATTGTAAAACTTTATTTGACTGCTTAGGGTGTTATTAAGTACAGAAAATATTCTTTTCCAAGGTACGTGTTACCAACAGATTGAAAGAGAAAATAAGGGAAGAAATATTGTGTGCTTAGTAGTTTACATGATATTCTGTTGCCAAGGATCTCTAGATCCAAGACTAATTATTATTTCTCTCTCGGTAAATCTGTAGGCCTCAGAATGACTAGAGGTTTTTGACTTTCAACACCTCTATTCCTGACAGTTTCTAAACACCTGATATTAATTTCTGTGGTGCAAATATAGGGTAAGGAGCAGGAAGATGGAAACAAAACTGTATTATTAAGGGGTAGAGGAATCCCACACCTGCCAAACCAGGCAGGATAGTGTGCATGTGTCCTTTTTTGCACAGCAGTGTTCCGTGTTTATGATGTTTTCTTACAACTTTGAAGGTGAGATTTTTCAATTTAGACAATTGTTCTCTGCAGAGATTCCTCCATGTGTTTTTCCTTTGTACAGTTCTGTGAAGTTTTGCATCCATGTTCTGTTGTGATTCAACTCAGTTTTGAGTGAAAACACAGATGGACCCAAAATCCCAAGATAACACCAGTGAAAAACTCTTGAGTTTCAGTGGGTATCTAAGACCGAACAGAGCATGAGGAGACTCAGTAGACTCAGAAACCAAACCACTTGGACTGCACATACCCATGCAGGATTTTACACAACTTCCCTGCTCTGTGGGGCACCCCCCTTGGCAAAAGGCTGGGCTGCCAAGTGTGGTGGCTGCCAGCCTGCACTGTCCACCCTGTGGCACCATCTGGGATGCAGCACAGCCAGCCTGGGCTGGTCAGAGGTCCCTGCCTTCTGAAAGTCTTCACTGAAATTTCTTCACCGAAAGAGTCATCAAGCATTGGCAGAGGCTGCCCAGGGCACTCATGGAGTCGCCATTCCTGGAGCTATTTACCAGCCAGGCAGACGTGGTGCTGAGGGACATGGGTTAGTGGTGGGTTTGGCAGTGTTGGGTTGATGGTTGGATTCGATGGTTTTAAAGGTCCCTTCCAACCTGGGTGATTCTATGATTCTGCGGTTTACAAAATCACAGAATCGCTTCGGTTGGAAGAGACCTTTAGTGGTGGACTTGGCAGTGCTAGGTTTGTGGTTAGACTCAATGATCTTAAAGGTCTCTTCCAAGCAAAAAGATTATATGATTGTGTGATTCTATGACTGTCCCTCCAGGTCTCTCATCTCCTGAGTCCTTCCCCAGTATGTCTTGTATGTCCACAAAGTGCTACCCCAACCTGTCACCCACAGCCAGTGCAGTGCGTTAGTTTGGCACTGTGAGGTGTAGCGTTTCTTCCCTCTAACTCATGTCCACCGCTTGCATGGAGCCATGAAGCATAACCTTGGCCTCACATCTCAAATGAATCTGGCCCAGAAGAAACACAGAAAAAAAGCTAGAAAGAACTGGATTCTGTCTCTGAGTTTAGTAGGAAACTTGCCACTGGGAAAGGAATACCTGGAGCTCTTGTTGTGGTATGCTAAAGGTAAACAAGAGAACATAGTCTTTCACAATTTTTTTGTACAAAACATTTGAAATCAGGTTCAATGTTACATCGCCAGTGATGTGACAGTTTCTGTTCTGTTATCAGTCTTTGTCTGTCTTGTGCCTGGCAGTTAGCTGTTGTCACTAACCCTTCCCCATTAAGTGACAACTTTGTAGGGTGCTCTGACCTGCACCATGTACTTGAATTTTCATGCCATCTGTCTTCCTGGGCTTAATCCTTCTCTTAATCCCTCATGTATCTAACAGTCTTTCAACACGTCCTTTCTCAATCTCGCTCAGATGTCACTTTTATGCAGATGGCGCCAGGATTTAAATTCTCCTCACTGTTCTAAATACAGAGATTTAATCTCATCACCTCTTCTTTTTTCCTGTTTTTCCTTCAGCATAATCTGGATGGTTTTGGTAATACTGAAGCCAAAATTATATTTCATGCTCTAGATGCCATGCTGACCAAGAGTCAGAGAAATAAGTAACAAGATCATAGAAGGAAATGGATTGATTATCTGTCTGGCAGGAATATTTTCTTAAAGAGTTTAAGCATCAGAGATGTTTTTAAAAAATAGAATAATGCATAATTTCACAAAGACTAGAGATTTTCCCTGCACAAATAATTTTAACTTAATATCCTCTGTATTTTTTTCCGCATTCTCTGTGATCCTTCAAGTCATTGCAGATTTAGAAGTGTTAAATGACAGTTAAATAATTCACCTAGAATTTTCTTTTTTCCCCTGTAGATACATAGAAATGATCAGTATTTTTCCTCTAGTAATAAAGTATAGGCCCCTGAAAATGTTTGTTCCATTAAATTGTTGATGACTGAAAATAATCTAAAAGTTGAATTGAATGTTCCTGTATTTATGAAAATGTGAGAAGTACATGTAAGAAATAATCATTCTAATAATCTCAATTTTTAATATCTCCATTTACATCAATACTTAATATTTAATGTACACCCAAAGCGCTGAAACTGGTATAAAATGTTTATAAATACATTTTGAATTCGATGAATGCTTCTAAAATATATATTACCAATCAGTAAATACTGTAATGTTCTTTATGCTCTATTCGTGCTTTATACCATATAAATGTTCTTTAAACCTTACAAATACTCTAATGTTCTTTATATAGATTTCTCCACCTGCATTCTCTTACTTAATGTTTTTAAATGAATAGGTTTAGCTTTAGCAATATGACAGGGATGGCAGATTTACTGAGACACACACGAATTCCCTCAGAGTGCTTTTTTTTATTCCTGCTGCAATAACATTATGTAGCATGCATCACATGGATGCTTTTGAGAAGAACGACTGCATATCACTTCTTCTCCAAACAGTTCGGAACTCTCAGCAAACTAACTGCCCAAGGTTTCCAGCAGCTAGCAGAAATCCAGCCCTTCAGATAACATTTAACTTGCCTCGGTTGCCACCAAATAAGGAATCAATAGCTTATATAGTCAACATGTGAGAAGTCTATGTGTTGTATTTTTCCGAGGTTCTCACTTCAAAAGACATAATCTCCTCATGTGCTCAACAAAGTCAATTAAGAAGGGATCTGCCCTTCTTTTTTCCTGTCTGCTTTGATCTCTCCTTAACAGAGGCCAAATTCTAATTTGAAGCAACTGTTTTGTAGCTAAATAAAAATTCTGCAAGTCACGGGCACTCAGGGTAATCCCAGCTCTTCTCCATAAAACTTTTAAGTAAATTGCTATGGAACAAAAATTTTTATATGGAGCATTTCCTTAATCAGTAAAGATGATCAGAATCAGGAGGACTGATAGAACATTCCCAGAGCCTGTTTCACAAATACTGAACCCAGCCTTTAGTACTAACAGCTGGCTTGATCCTGCAGAGTGTGCACAGCTGCCCTTCATCCTTCCTGCTCAAGCTCTCATGGCATTGCTTTGAGGTGGTAAATATCTGTGGGATAAATATACTTACTGCTCCTATACAAGAACCCTCGCCTATGTATCTTAACAAGTAACGTGTTTCACACAGCAAACTCTATAGTCACTACAAACCACTTCTGGATGTTCCTGAGCTGAAATACTTGACCTTGTATTCTGTATAAAGACAGAGACAGAATTTGAGACATGAAAACCTGGTACCCTCCTCACTCATTTCTTCAGACAAATTAAATAAATAGAATCACATGGGTTAGAAATGCAGAAGCAGACTACACCAGGAACAAAAATTTTACAGCATCTTTGGGACATCAGCAACCATTTCCTGGAAAAGTTCATAGCTTAAACTGAAATAAATCATTGCAGAATAAATACTTAGTTCAATACAAAAAAGAGGAAGGAAAGTTTTTTATGACTTCTTTAAAGATGGAGACTAGAGACAGTGATTTAATGCCTTTATTGTCTTAGTAAATTTTTTTCATCTTCTTTCTCTTCTACTATCGTACCTCTCACAACTCTCACTACAAAAATTTCCCGTGACTCCAACAAGAACCAACAGTATAAAAGATGGGAATCTCTTCTGAAGGTATTTTGCATATTCATTTTATACAAATAGCCTGGTTGAATGCAAGCTACTTTTGCTGGTTGGTTTTTTTCATACCTACCACTCCTCTCTTCAGCCTGATCTATAATCGCATACTCTTGTTGTGTCTCACTTAAATTGTAACTTTTTAAAGATGAAACTTCTCTTACTTTCTGTTTTAAAATGTCTAGTCCTGCTATATCAAAAGTTTGTCTGTAGAAGTGCTACTATAATATGTAATGTAGCATATAACAATTATATAGTGCTACTATAGCGTATAAAATTATCACGTGTAAAGAACCTCATGTCATTCTGTGCTGAACCATCAGCCTTCCTTCCTCATCTCTTCTTAACCACTTCTTCCTCTATTTTCTCTCTCATCCTCACCCTCTGCTGTGCCTTCTCCCTCCTCCATTGCCGCTTCAAGTTTTCTTTATTTATTAATGTCCATTTTTTCCTTCCTTTTCAATTCATAATTTTCTTTCCTTACAAAAAATTATGTGAAAATAGAGCTCCTTTATCTTGCACACTGTGTGTGTGTGTGTGGTCTACCTGGGATAAGGTTTGTCTGCTGCATTTTATTATTCATTTATGGCATTGGGGTATCCTAGCAAAAAACTACCTGAACAAAGCTGATGCCCTAAGGCATCTTTGGGGAAGTTTGCTTGCTTGTTTGTTTGTTCATTTAGTTGTATTTTGATTTGGTATGGATTAACACCCTGAAGTGCACATTTTTTTGGCTATAACTGAGGGGTTTGATATAATTAGCTGGCTTAATATGGGAGTTCAAGTCTGATGGCCTTGGAGTTTTTCTAAAGAAATCCTTCTTTCCGTCTTCTCAAAGACACAGTTTTCTAAAAGTGTGTTAGTCTGATGCCCTAAGCTTTTTTGCACCAAGGGCACCTTGTCAGCTGAAACTTAAGGAACTGAAGTGATGCTCTCAGATATTATTTGAGTTGCATGGCCTTGGGGCTTCCTAAGGCAAAGATGGCTGCAAAAAAAAGATAAATTTATGTACCAAAGCCGTATTTTTCTGTTGGACAAACTAATGTTCTCATACAACAGACTTCTACATGGACCTTGAAAGGGAAGTAAGAGAAATTCTTTAAATCCAGATGCCCTTGGAAACACATTTCTCCTGATATAAAATAATGCCCCAAAGACATCCTACTATCTCACACTACCCAGCTCCATAATAGTAACAAAAAAGTTTCCTTGCTCTTGGATTAAGACGGTTATAATTTCTGTATCCTAGATGCATGAATTTTCTTTTTGGTAATAATATTCATTAATGATGTTGGTTTTAACCCTAGGGAAACAAAATAAAATTTAAAAAAAACAAAAAAAACCCCACCAACCCATAAACAAAGCAAACCCAAGATACTTTGTATTTTTTCCCACAGACCCTCTGCAGTTAGAAGGCATCATCTAAGGATACAGAGTTGGTGAATTCTATTTTGGACCTTAACGTGTCAAAGAATGTTAATGTTGAGGGGAAGAATCTTACAGAAATTTTAGGTAAGGCAAAAGGCTACTGCAAAGAGATATTTCTTAAGTGTACTACTGTGCTGTAGCTTTTCCCCTTTTCTCTGTCAGCCTCCTTTTGGGACTTTTCACTATTTCACTGAGCAATCCAAGAGCAACTCTCTTGTATCCTTTAGGCCTTTTTTT